>VYWZ01001188.1:0-67651 GCA_008711595.1 Fusarium xyrophilum | reverse complement strand
CTTTGTTTTTTTTCGGGAGCATTCGGGATCGGGCTGCTCTTTTCCGGGTGGGAGGGAGGGCCTATATAGGCGGAAAAGTGTATATACAATTTGCTACAATCGGAGTTCTTTTTGGTACCATTATCAACTTTCCCCCAAAACGCAGCTTCGGTGATATGTGTGATCTTTGAAGCTGTTGTTCTATGAAGCCCTTTGCACTGTCGTAGTCTTTGTACGGCTGATTGCCATTCTGCATGAAATGCGTATCACCAAATTGGTTTACAGCAGATTAGTTTGATATTTATCACTTTGTCGGTAGCTTGGCTTCGCAGGGGTCACGGATTTCGTTTTCAGAAGGTCGCAGTGGATGCCTGGGCAGTGATATTGTCTTTATACCTGTGAGGTACAGAGCTCAGATAATGCATGTGACCTCATCACGCTTCTCCCAGCAGGAACACTCCACATTATCTCTCCAACACCAGCAGTAGACACCCCTGAAATTGGTACACTAGGGATACTAGGCTATAAGGTACAGTCCATTTTATTTCCAAATCATCTGCCATTAATTTGCTCTGATATTACGCGAGGGCTGGGACCCCTTTTTCTACAGATTTATCATCCAAAATCCAACGCCCAAGCACAAGCTACACGGGTAAACCTTTCCCGAGTCCCGACTTCCTTCCAGCAAGTCGTCCCAGAACACAGTCTTCTTCCTTCCCACTCTCCTCCCAACTTCTCTCTCACTTCATCTCCACCTCACAACTCTGGCCCACGATATCTCCCTGGCCATCTTTACTGACATCTACCTTTGTCTCGGACGGAGTATTTGGGAGCATTCCCCTTTGTGGAGTTGGGCCGCACCGACCTTCTATCCGCATGGTCGGTCCCTCCTCCAAGGCCTAACCAAACCCAGGGCGGCCCTCCGTTTCCGTGCTCTCTTGACACTTGAAATCTACAAACCACCAACAAGCCATAAGCCCGTCTACCTCGAATCAAGGGGAAGGCCTTTGCATGGGTAAGTTACTGCCATTGTTTCTAAGCTTTATCGTTCCGCCTGCGGGCCCCATCGTTTCTTGTACAAAAAGCAACTCGCTGACTATCTCGTGTTCTTCACAGCCTTGGCATTGGCCGCTTCCACGTCCAGGTCACAACAAGATTCTCTCCTGCGTGCTACATCACTCTAGCTTTTGATTCCCCTTCAAAGGTATGTTTGGTTGCCTATTCTCCTCCATCTTCTTCTGTATATCATGAGCGTACCGTGGTACTACGTTTTCCCCTCGAGAGCAAACATCACGAAGCCTCATCTGCACCTCAGTTTCTCTGTCTTTACTCCTGCAGCTGGTCTACCAAGGTATCGTCTTGAACGGCGCTGAGTGGGGGATTTCATTTTCATGCCTGTTCAATCTCCGCGCGCTCTGAAATTTATCTCCCTTCCTTGCAAATATCCGGTTGCTTAAGCGTTGTGGCCTCTTGGCAAAGTCTGCTTTTCTTCTTTATGCCTCCCGGCCTTGTTTCCAATCATGAACTCGTCAAGCTAACCTTCTTTGATTTCCAGATGTCCCTTGCTTCTCTGGATCCTAAGCCCTGAATTCCACGACGAAATGTCCCGTCGCTGGTTTTCCGATCGGCTCCACGATGCCTGGGGGCGCGTGGCGGGTCGCCGTGGACGGCAAAGAGACCAAGGAAGCCAAAGCCCTCAATACTATGCGGAAATCGTGGCTACTCCTCACCAGAGCCCGAATAGGGCCAGTCACCTCCACCTCCGTCGAGGTGCCTCTGTCCCAGATCTCCTGGCCCGTGCCGCCCTCGGGAGTATTCCCCCACCGCTTCCTCTTGATAGCCAAAGCCTCTGGGACACTCCAGCACCTGCCATTTCTCCTGTTCAGTCCCAGTCAAGTGGCGCTATCGGGCTCGGAACGTTCCTTGGGGAGCTGGAAAGAGAAGCATCCCGCTATGATCAGCATTTTATCCCAACAGCTATCATTTCGACTCCCAACACGGGGTCCATCGACCAAGGGACTGGGGATCAGCCCTGGATGCTTCCCGGCCAAGTAAGTTTCACTACAAGTCTCGCCTTCACAATGGATACCCCTTTGATCTTCAAACCTGCGGCAGCACGAACATGTATCAACAATGTGAGCTGACAATGGAAATAGGATTTCTTCCCTGAAAGCCAGCCACTGGTTCCTAGCCATCTGAGAACCGGATTATTTTCGAGGTATGTCCAGCATACGCTTCTTCCTACTTACGACGCTAATTGTGACTTTCTACAGCTCTCAACCTGAACATCGCACGCTTGAGCCATGTGACTGCTGCAGCCCAAAGTTCTTGTTCGGAGACTGGCGGACCTTGACTCTCGACCCTCTCGCACACACCTTTACTCGTCACGAATCTTTGGCATCGTCCTCTGAGCTTCGCGGCCGAGGCGATCTCAAGTCACAAGACAAAGCCTTCGCGATCCCCATCAATGTTATTACTAGTCAGCCACGCTAGGGGCACCTGCTGAAAACGTACATTGCCGAAGTTCACAGCGATGTCTTTGCCCTTCTACTTGAGGTTCTCGTCTCCCCGAACGGACTGATTGGCCAAGAGGACGAGCTCAATCTCCCGCTGTTGCTTACCACATTATCATATACTCTAGACCAAGACATGACCCGGGAGACTAAGAAGCTCAAGAGAACTATTGATCGATACATCCCCCTCCGCATGTTCCACCACAATCCTCATACCAATTCGCATCGTCTGGAGTTTGAGTACTACGAGTTCCGTTCCGAGGAAGTCTACCGGGCCTGGCTAGTAGTCTCTCAAGATGGGAGACTCCAAGACTACCTCTCTCCTAGTGAGGTGGTGACTCTTCACGTCTACTTAGTGCCTAGTTGGTGTTGGTCCGGCTGCATTCACGACTACGACGATAAGTTCATAGAAGACACAAACACTGCCTGGGCCTATATCAAGGGCGACCCTGCGAGTCAGTTTGAGCAAGTCTTCCAAAATTTATTCAACCGCACACGACTTGGATTGCATTCCTGGACTGGAAGCGATGCCCCCAGTGGTGGAGACCAGATCTCTATGACCAAGACCGATTCTCACGAAGAAGTTCTGCAAGCATTTGACAATCAACCCTAAGTCCAACCAGACGGCGCTCTCACCCTCTATGGCGTCCCGTTCCAGGGAACTCGGAAGACACCGCATTAACCCGCCCTCCAGTAAGTGGAGGTGACTTGCAAGGAACCCTTCGGGGGTTTCAGGGGAGCCCACACCGGGCTCTCGTTGCACTTTTCACTGGTGCTCCTGGGGGTTCGGGTCACAACCCAAAGCCTGGGGCCCAAGGTGCCCTTCACGGGTGCTCTTGGTGACATGCGTGAGAACCCACGTAGGGTTCTCGATGCACTTTTCACTGGTGCTGGCCAAGATGGAGGAACTGAGTCGGGTCGCGGTTGATCTTGAGAAGGGCAACAAGGAGCTGCGACGTCTGAGTGAGGCCGAGGGCGGCTCCTCGTCTAGAAGCGACGTAAGTATTTTCCGTCCCTTATTAAATCAGAGGATTAATATCAAACTCAGGGGGACGACAAGGCTTCATCGGATGAAGAGTCAGATGAGTCTAGCGTGCGTGAGACAACATCTGAGCTCTTGAGGCAATCGGTTCTCGATGCACTTTTCACTGACAGTGATGGGGAGGTTTGTTGATGGTTCAGTTGGAGATGGGTGTTTCACTGGTGGGTCGGAGGGTCCGGATTACGATTAAATGCGTGGAGGTCGAGATATACCTTGTATTGTGCTTCCTGTGGCTGTATCTGACATGTCTGGCCGTGCAGATCGCGACATTCGTCGAATTCACAGAGAGACAACTGTGTTGCCTCAGGTTGATTGATAGTTAAAGCTTATGATATCTCAACGAGACATATCAAGCCAACACGTCGAGCACATTCCAAATACAAGCAAACTTTCAAGGACATGTTGGTCAGATTTCGCATCCGTTACCTATTCATGTACCTAAGATTATATTTCCATGGTCGGAACTTTTCCGCATTCCCCTGCCCAAGTTCTCGATCATGTCACCCCTAGGTTGACTCGGATGTATCACATCGGTCAGGATCACGAAACCCATATCAACAGTGCCGTGGAACAGCAACAGTGATCTATCAGTTCAAAGCGAGTACACCCAACTCACCTCAAAATCAGATCATGTGCTGGACGCAGTATCCTGTTATAAACTCTGTGTTCCTTCTTCCAGTGTAATTCGCGCTTGGAAGATCATATGACTCGGCAACATGTTACAAGGGAAATGCTGCGTTCGATTTCAATTGGGGTGTGGAACGACGCGGGATACTGCTCATTATCCTTGACTGACTTCCATGATGCAAAACAGAGGGGTCTTCTTGTCTTTTTGGGTGTCTGTCTAGTCTGTTCGTCCGTTACTGTACATATAGAGCTGATGAATCGTGAGACTCTGTGTATACTTTCTTTATCGTTGAGACTAATTAAGTTCAGATATAGTACTATCTACCAACCATACGATTTTCCGGAACGCCACCTGCAGTATAGGTTACTCTGTAATCGGGCAGGCCACATCGGCTTCGAAGACTCGTAGTGTTCGTTCGATATGCCTTACGCTGTCTTATCATGGCTTCATACGCCTTCGTCGTGGAAATCCAGCATGCTGCAAGATGTTGTGATTCTTGGCCATGAATCATATGTGCAAGACAAGACTTCGCCACGCAATGCTTTACGTCGTAGGAATAACTGTTGCAGAGTCTTGTGTCGGGTGCTCCTTGACACTACCTCGAAGCCTGCTTAACCCATGAGAAGGGTCGAGAAGATGCGATGGGGGCTGTCTCTCATCTGTAATGCCAGCACCACCATAAGTCGGGGCCTCCAACGTGGCTCCAGGGACGTAAAGCACACCAAGCCGTTGTCAGACACAGTTGCTCAATTATGGATGCTAGTAGCGCCAAGATATCTCGGTCTTAGGGATAGCTCAACCGTAAGCTCGTGTAGTCAAGATGGTTTCGATCGTCAGGGACAAGTGTGGCGTGTTTGTAAGTAGTCGGTTGAAAAGATCTTGTACTCGAGGAACTAGTCCGAGATGTCGATGTCCGCGGGCAGGTGGAACGATCGTCACTGCGCCCTGATCTTCTGTAGGGCGGCTGAAAATACGCGGGCGAGAAAAGAGTCTGTTCTCAAAGCGGCGCAACGCGGGCGTCAATGTTGTCAATCACCTATACTGGTCACAAGGTCGGTTTCAAGGGGCAATTTCGTTTCTTTTCAGCTGTAGGCCATAAAGTCTGTAGCTGCTCGCTTCATGTTAGCATCTAAGCTGTAACTCGTGGATTGCATGTCCAAAGGGATAGCTTGTCGTTCTCACTGTGATAGACCATGCTGGCAGACCTCTTGGGTCATTCCGGCAAGCTTTTTGACTTCGAAGGATGTAGTTCCTGGCTTTCTCGTAAAGAAACAAATGATATTTGCGGTTCCTGACTCTGGTGTTCCTGATGGAGTTTGGACCGGAACGCGACTTGTCGTGACGGGGACTGAGGTCGGGTGTCTTGCCTTGACAGACTCAGAACTTGTCTTTGACCTTGACTTTAGCTGTGAATGAAGATTTTGATGAAGGAATCCAAACTGGTAGAGGTCCCAATCTCCGACTCGGGGCTCCTCGCCCGTATGGCTTCATCCGTTTCTGTCGAGATGCCTAATCTAGTCAGATTCTCGAAAGTGTGCTTGCTTCTCACGCTGCATCCTCCATACTCGCCAGCCTCCGCAGGACTTCGTGCTGGTTGTCTTCTATTGCAATTATTGTTGGTCTTGGGCGACAGTGAAGTCATTGTGCACACAACAGGGAGCATGCGGCGTTCCCATATTGACTCCAGGCGACATGAGCTTCTTCGTGGCTGTGAATCGGAATGTACTCGACGATTTGGACATCAGGACTTGTTTGCTTCTATCTTAATAACAAGCAAGTCAGCAGAGGATCTGTGAACTCGAACGAAGCTTTGCACAGCTCGTATGGAAACCATATCAAAGAGCAAGTAGAACAGCACCATAAACCTGTATTGATGACACACATACGTAGAGAGATATGTCTTGGGCCTTGAGGTGCTCATAACAGACGGCACGCGCCGCCTTGTGTGTTGAGTGATATCGTGGTCTGACCGCGCCAAAGTTCTGTGGCCAGGACGACAAGTCGAAAGAAGCAGCTGTCACTTGCTAGCTTGAGATCGACGGACTTGAAGGGTTAGACGATCCATGTAACTCGGGTTGCAAATGAGACGCCGTGGTCGTCGTTGTTCCATGAATTCTTGACTGGAAGAAATTCTTGGTGTTACAAGTGAAAGTGAAAAGGAGTCTTCAACAATGCTAGATATTTGATCCCAAGTGCAACTATGCCAGATTACGAATTTTTAACAATCACTAATTATTCAACTGATAATCCTTTGTGTATTAATTGACTTAATTGCTACATTCAGCTCTTCCGATGGTGAGATCACTGGTCAAACTTGGCCGGCTTGGGAGCCTGTGGATATAACTAGGGTCTCTATGCTCACTGCCTACCACAAGCCACTACAACAGATTCAGTCTGTTATCTTCCGTAGTATAGTGGTCAGTATGCAAGCTTGTCACGCTTGAGACCCGGGTTCAATTCCCGGCGGGAGAGATCCAGCCACCTGTGATACACGATCAGTCTTTTTTGCTGTGTTTTTGCTCATTAATCGTAGATGCAAGAAAAATTAAATTCATTCTGACGGTTATTCCATCTTCGTATGTTTGTTGGTTCTAAACTTGGAACAGTGACAACAGATCTTGGCGTGCGACGCTAGGGTGTTAGAGTGTGTGCTTCCAGGGTCCAGCGGTGCTAATTACGATTAGCTGATCGCAATGATCGACATTCATGCATTGGAAGTCTGCAGCACAAGGTCCCCTGAGATTCATGGTTTGCTCTTGGTGTTGGTTGTTATGAGCAGCAATTGCCATGAACACTGTCAATCGGATATATTACAGAGTGTCGTTTGTGGATAACTGGAGGAAGAGAGGGTGTTGAAGGGCAATCGACATCACGTTCAATGGCAAACAACAAATATTAATAGAAGCAAATGGGTATTGAGTATGTACTCTATCCAGGTTCTATAACGAATAAGTTGCCAACCTCTAAACCCAACCAAGATGTTATGCAAAGATATGGGCTAGAAACGTTCCATCAACCAGAATTTACTCGCCGGGCTGGACCTGGGAGTACAGGCAGCTAACAGGCTTCTTAACCTTGGCGGCCTTGACGGAGAAGGGAACGCAGTTCTTGTTACCGCCGGGGTTGTCGATGCTGTCGTAGACCCAGACAGACCAAGAGGTCTTCTCAAGGTCATCGCCGTTGGGGCAGGCAACGAAGCCGGAGCGGCCGTTGGTAAGGATGCCGTCCTTGTCGATCTTCCAGCCGTTGCGCTGGCCGTTTCGGGGCATGGGCTGAGCACCAGTAGTGTAGCCGAACTTGCCCTGGCCCATGCCGGAGAAGTCGACGTAGGCCCGCTGGCGAGGGTTGCCGACGGAGTAGAGCCAGAGCTCGTCGCCGATGAGCTGGAAGGTGACCTCTTTGTGGTGCTTGCCGTCGTCGCAGCTGGCCTGCTGCTTCTTGAGCTTCAGCTCGAAGGAGTCCTTGTTGGCCTGGATGTAGCTGAAGTGGATGGGGCTGGCGGAGCGGAGGGCGAGACCGTTGAAGAAAGTGGACTTGGGAGTGGTGCCGGCCTTGGGGGCAGCAGAGACGACGCCAGCGGCGACGAGGGGAGTGATGAGAAGAGTCTTGATCTGCATGATGGCGGTTCTTGTTGTTGTTGTTGTGGTGGTGGTGGTGGTGGTTTAGAGTGGTGGAGTTGAGGTTGAGAGCGTGAGTGTGAGTGGTGAGTGGTGAGTGGTGAGTGATGAGTGATGAGTGAGTGAGATAATGTCGAAAAGAAGACGACATCGAGAGTCTTATATACATTTTCTCTCTCCTTGATCGTCTTCATCTCGCATCGTCATAGCTGAGAGATCGTCTTCGGCAGTTGCCCCAATAACGGGCTCTAAGCCCCAGCCCCAGTCCGAAGGTCCGCGGTGAGGACCGAGGAGGCATGTCGCCCGCCCCGCGGAAGAATAGAGAATACGAGGTATCTCCACAGTCCACTGCACTGCAACTCAACAATCATCTCCCTGAAATAAACCCACTGCATCCCCATAATGCATTGAGAGCTCAGGCGGTCGAGCCGGATACTCCCAGGTCCAGGCCCCAGAAGCGTTGCTGGACATGGCTAACCAAAGCCCCGGCCCAGCCAGCAATTGAGCTGTCTAAGATTAGCAACGTCCAGTCTTTTCTAGAACCTATCGCTAGATGCCGAGGCACTCAATCTCGCCCTAATAACGTTAGCTAATGCGCGAACCCTCCGTGCTTGGCTACAGACGTCATAGTCTCGATCCTCAAAGACCTAAGCAGGAGCTAAACCGGCCTTGTCCGTTGCAATGGCATTGGCCTTGCTTGGTATTGGACTTGTCTCTGGGCCATCGCCACAAACGGAGCTCCTCGTAATTGTGAGCTTCTTGCTGCAGAGACACGTTGGCCAAGCACGATGATTCAGGTGAAATGCTACATCTACTGTGATGCCGAGTTCCGCTATTCTGTTGATGTTGACGTTGACAAAAAGTCGGGAAAGTTTCTTCATCAGGGGGCCGAAAGTCTACCGGAAAATAATGGCCTGTGCTAGGACTCTAGGTTAGGAGCAGGAATATTCCGTCATGATCAGTCACTCAAAGTCTGCCAAGGTCAAGTCCCATAGAATAGTATCTCAATATGGGATCTCTCCCGCAGAATTGTATCTATTTGTGGCTGAGCATGAATAGGAGAATAGCGGTCTCTCCGTTACGGGTACAGCGACGGTGAACAGCATCCAAGGTTCAGAACTTCAGAATGTCATATACAGTGCAAATACAAGGACATTGGCAGTGGGCCATGGCCGGTTTCAGCTATAGTGCCCCAGATTATGAAGTCCCCGAGCCTTGGACTCTGCTCTTGACGTGGTATTCCAAGCACCTGATTTGCAAAATCCAGCGAGATTGGACACAATGATACGAGAGTTCAAGTGCCGATCAGCCCCTATTCGACGACAACAGTCAACATGATATTGTCACCATTCTGATATCATTGATTGAGTCCTTTTTGTATGAAGTGACAATTGAGTTTTTAACGTTACCGTATTTTAGCTACATATGCTCATCCTTCAATTCGAATATAACTTTGCTACGATAGCCTCGCCATACTGAAGCGTAATCGAGATGATCAAACCCAATCATGCTTTGTTCGAGAATAGCTTACACAAAGTTCCGAGCTCGATGCCTCAATCCAATCATCGTCGAGCGGTTCCAAACTCGAGACCAAGCCTTTGCCGCAAGAGCAGAGTCGTACGTACATGATTAGTTCCTATTCGAATCCTATGCCAACCCTGCCCCAGCAATGCCAGCATATGGAACTATCATAGTCACATCCCAAGGCAACATTGAGAGGCAGCCTCTCCTTCCCTCGTATAGTGTCGATCCAACGAAAGACGAAAGTAAACTTCGATTCGTGACATCATTGCCGAGCCAAACTCCTGGCTGAGTTTTCATTCTTGCTTTCACGATGAGGATGATCTACGCTCAGGCGGTGGCAAAGACTTACACCCAAAGCGCGCCAATCGTGGGGTAGACCACGATGCACACAGTTCCTTCAAAAGGCGCGTTACATCTCTTGGCATTGGAGATCAATTATCACAGTCGACCATTGAGGCTTTGAAGGTGCCTTACTTGGGGTACGTCTCCGACAATGCAGGACTTGGATAACAACGAGCGTCGTTTCGCCGATGCTACACTGATCAGGCAACACCACTAGAGATCAAATCATATCAATATGTTGACACCTCGTTCAATGAATATATGGATGCCAAGACTTCCATCAACAGAGACTTTCAGCCGCGAAGGGTGCCGCTGAGCATAAGATTGAGGGTTTGGTTGCACCCGAAACATCCAGTATCAAGAACATACGTCGTCTAGGCCACGCCGAGGTCTCCGGATCGACATGCTGCATGACAATCAGGGCCTTCAGAGCTCCTGAAACACTCAGCATGTCTATTGGAGGGCTGCGAAAGGATTTCGGGACGCTGTATTACAAGATCTCAAGAGCTGGGGAAGAAATATCCTTAGCGCTTTGACAGCACTTGAGCTCAACATGTCCGAGTTTGATTCCAAAGAGGCACGAAAATGGGGAAATGATCGGATGCAAGGTTTTGAGCGAAGAATTGTCAAACAATACCAGCCTGAGAGGACGTCAAACGACATTGCCTTCTGGTCCAAAGACATATCTGGTGATCATGCCTATGAACCAATCGAGAATCAATAACACACCTGGGAATTAGCACCAGTGCTCTTCTCGGCCAGTCATGTGGTCTTAGAGGGCGCCCATTCGAAATTATCGTTGCTCTGTCTCCTAGAGGCTAGGCTGGAATATTCTTATCTCTTCGAATATTTCAAAGGCTATGAACTAACACCACACGACGAGTCTGGCAACGGTTGGAGCTGAAGTTTGAGTGGAATCAAGTATAGCAAACCATGAGCAACATCTGAGTTTTACCGACAATCAATCACTCAGCAAATGGGCGGTGCCTCACTTCCACGGTGTTTCTTGCGTACCACAGGTCTTTATTACACTGAGCAATGGTCCGGCTTTTAGAAAATCAGAAAAGCATTTTACGTTTGAGGTAAACTGAGGTTGGCATAGGCTAACTTATATTCCAAGATAGTTGCGGTCTAACTGAATGAGGTATATGCGTAAGCAGACTCCATAGATTCCTTATCTCACTCAACTACAATTAAACTTCTCAAACTCGACTATCCCCATACTATCAAGGTTCCTGATTGGATCCTCAAATCTATCTCTGGAAGCAATATCTGCATATAAAGCTGCTGGCCATTGGATTACAGGGTTGGGATTCGCTGCATGGGTGATTTGGAGATGGAGGCTGGAGCTATTAGAGTGCGAAAGGTGGACGAGAAGTTGCACCAGCCAGCAAGCACAGACACGCATTGATTCTTGATTCCGATGGTCAGAAGGGCGGCAAAGTTTTTAAATACGGCTCAGCTCCCACTCTGCTGGACACAAATTAGCATTTCTTCCCCAAGCTGTGACCACTCGCCAAATTCTTCTGCAGATGACGTATCACAACCCTCCAAAGCGTTGGTACAGAGTCTCTAAAGCTTTTTGATCCCCATATTTGGACTGTCTTTAGCTGTGCCTCTCATCATAGCTGTGGACTAAGAGATAACCCCAAAACTTAAACTGGTAGCGCAAGGACATCACCAGCTCGAGATCATCAACTGGTACCTACTACCTGGCTGCATACCTTTGACGAACCAAGACTTGGTATTTCTGGCCAGATCAGTATTTTAGTTGTAGGAAAGTCAGGCCGTGTTCAATGAGGCCTGTGATCGCAATCTGGATCGACGTCAAACGCTCTAGGAGCCCAAAAACGGAAGACCAGACGTGTTGCAAAGTACGGGCACCAAAAATGCAGAATAGCCTTTATATGCAGTCTCTAGCGCCTTTATACATATACAAGAGCGTTTCCGATGCTTCATCTCGGTCACAAAGGTTGTTTTCGAACCTTTGACGGCATGATACCCAACCTCCAGTTGGCAGTGTCTCGACTTACCTTAATACCTACAGCCAGACTGACACTTCGTCGTGATACCAGCATCATTATCTCCAGGCTCACTTCCCCGTTCAACTTGAGCACACAACTTATATCATACGGAAGGTCCTTTGTTTGTATTGTTTGAGACGCGGTCGCCGTGAGCGAGGTTGACGCAGCTGTAGGTCGCATGACGAGATGTCTCGTGGATTGACAGCCACACGACAGATCACTCTATGTTCGTTGCCGCGCGTGTAGAAAGCTCTGTTCACAAACGAGCCCGGGAAACACTTATTTGCGTATGTGGGCTCTTGAGCCAGGATGTACCAGTCTATTTATGACCTTTTTTGTCTTCCAGAATATGTTTGAACCAGTCATGATCATCTCATTCATGTCTCTCCGCTTTGAATTGTGTTCCCCTCCCTTGTTCATTGGTGTCACAAAACCCTACTCCGATCCCTAACACCAAACCGCATTTTACTCAGTGCTCAAGTTCCACAGTCCGTCGCCCAAATAATGCGCGTCCTCGATCACAGGTCCCTTGGCCTTGGCCTTGACCTCCTTGGTTCCCACGACGAGTGTCCCCACTGCACAAGCCTCCTCCTTACCCTCAGCTATGACAACCACAGGCTCACCCTTGACAAGCTCTCTGCTCCATCGACACTCCTCGTCCATCTTCTGGTCCATCTCCTTGCCCTCTTGCAGACCCTCGGGGGCACCATCAACAGGCAGTCTGCCTCCTGGGGAAGTCAAGCCAGGGGCCATGAGGGTGGCGCCCGAGAGGACGAAGCGAATGGCACCACGGTCTATACGAATGCTGGGGAACGCTTGAGGGAAGCGGTGTACGAGCCGGAGGTGAGGAACGAGGATGCCAGTGAGGTCCTGTTGGTAGAAGAGAGGTGTCGAGTCGAGGACGTAGAGGGTGTTGCGGTCGGTCAGCTTCATGCTTGAGAGGGAGGCCTTCTTGGGCAGGATCTCGTCGATGTAGGGGTTGAGAAGAGGGTATGTGTCGAGAAGGCCCTGGCGAAGGGAGCGCTGGATAGATGATTTGAGCTTTTGCTTCGGTGAGCCCTGGATTCTGGTTACGATTAGATGAGAGCTTTGCGAGGTTTCATGGCGGAGGGACTGTACTCTTTCTTGAACATTATGGTGGTTCAACGGCAGTGCCGAAGGGAATGCAATACTGGAGATGAGCTATGTGGTCTATATGGAAAACAGATAGTAGAGAAGCTGGACTTGTCGTGTCGTGTCGGGTCGGGTCGTGTCGTATCGTGTCTTGGTGGGGGTGGGGGGTGCTTTTGGTATGGAAAAGTCAAGTCGACAAGTGCCCCGCGGCATCGGATGGCGGGGTAAATCTCGAGATGCAATAACAGAGGCACAGCACCAATGTCTCCAAGTACCCATCACAGAACACACGATCACAATTAATAGACACAACGGACACGTTACAAGGGGAATTCATGATCCTGTTATTCTCTTGCGGCTTCGCCGTTGCAGGCGAATTCTGTTCCCATCGTTATCGTACATAAACAATGCCCCGCCCCTCCTTTTGGTGGAGGGGTCAAAGTCAACCAACCAAGGACCGCCAGATCAGCCCTTGACGACACGTGAAACAGTCCCGTCATCCTTGAGGTGAACATTGAGTCTATCCTCCTTGAAGTCCTTTGTGACCATCATTCCGGGCTCGATGATGCGTGTCTCCTGGGGGAGGTCTCGCTTAGCAAAGACCTGTCCGTCAGTGTTAGCAGCGCGTTTGTATAACCTAGAGATGTTTCGTGGACAACATACAGTCTCGGTCGATGTCTCTCCGTCGGAGAGCTTCTTGCCGACGAGCTTGTTCTGCCATTCCTCGGCCTTATCGCCGGATGTTGAGTTGATACCAGGAACGACGAGAGGCATGATGGGCGTTGTATTTGTTTTACGTGAGAGTGAGGTAGTAGATGGTTCGGTAAATGTAGTCAAGTCTGCGGTGTAGAAGAAGGAAGATCAAAGAGTCGGCTGCTTCGTCTTATACATAAAGCTTGCGTGCAATCACTGCATTACATACGAGGCAAAATAAAAAAGCAGGAAGCTCACGCCAAAGTTGATGACGTAGACTCACATGGCTGATCCCCAGATCCAGTTCGATTGGTCACGCGTCGGTTACTCAAGGGACAAAGCATGACGTGCGTGCGGAGTATTATTTGCTGGTGAAATGATTGACAAATGTTGTGTCTTGGCATTAGGATTATGCTCCTCTGTCAATCAATCTCGGGCACAGACAGAGTAGAGGCTAGGGCAGGAAAGAAAACTCAGGACCTTAACCCCAGATGATGAAAACACGTAGGTAAACTTGGCCAAAGTCTAGGTAGCTGCTAACTATCTACTGAGTTGATTTTGGAATCCTACGGCCAGGTCCGGTGTTCTCTTGCCCCCTGAGGGGGAGGGCACCGACCACTACAAGTGCTGCTCGGCATTTTCAGCCCCTGAACATCACCTGTATCTTTAGCGAGCGATGGTTGATTCGGTACATCCCGATGACATAAAGCGATGCGGGCGGAAAGTATCAGGATGTCCTCTTTCTAAGCGCAAGGTTTGTTGGGATATAGAATCAGATCCTCCTATTCCGTACGACAAGATCAAATGCTTGTCAACTTTGCTCATAAACCGTAGGCTCATGATGATACCGGTGGGTGACTGTTCCAGACTTGCTTGGGATGGCCTCACAATGTTTGTAGGTGATGGACAATTATGAGATATTCCTTCTTTTCCTCTTCTCCCGCCTACTACTTGGCCATCTGGTAGCGAGATGTAGGTATTTGATGGTGTCGGGATGCGCGACAGGGTCTTTCTCAGCTGCAAAGGCTTATGGGTACATGTAGGCAGAGGCAGAGGCAGAGGCAGAGGCAGAGGCAGAGGCAGAGGCAGCTCAGGCCTGGTATTGACCGCTTATACAGCCTCTCTTCTCATTCTGTCTATAGGTTTGTTTCTCCGATTTTGTAGTCCCTGCTCTGTTGATCATGATAGCAACTGTTGCTCCAACAAACACCCAAATATACAGCAATTGCAACAAATGAAGTCCATCGAAATGTCACTCTCCTTGATGCTTCTCACCCCACAACCGTCGTCGCGCCAGATGTAAAACTTGGCTTCGATTGGTCATTGCACCCGCTATCCTTGCAGCCAGCCAGCTGTGCTGTTATCCGCTCTTTCAGCCACTTCAACCAGCGCTTGCGGGAAGACATGGCAAGGCTTGGGCTTACGTAGGAGGAGAGAGCCCGAGAGTCAAGTTGCGGCATAGTTGACCAATCGAACGACTGTGACAACTTGCTGTGACACCTCCTACATCTTTGGTGTAGAAATCCTATTGTTATTGTTCTTATAGCAATGTATGAAAAGATGTCTCGCTTCTCTTCTTTGTTGATGTTTGTCTTTTGTCTTGAATGCGGCCCAGTGCTGCTTAGCGGGTTTGGCTAATAAGTTCCCACCAGTGATCCTGCATCATCAGCAGGGTATCAAGCATCAGCCGTCATCATGGGCGCGCATTGGCATAGATATTGATGAAACCCGTCCTCGATGGACTCAACGGCAACGTACATGCAGACACAGACATTACCACTCCAAATGGTTAGCAATATCACCGGTTCTGCACCCCCAAACTTAACAAAACACTCACAGCCCTAACATCTGCAAAATAAAGAACAAGGCATGGTCCCTGATTCTCTTCTCGTGACCTATCCCCTTTCGGGTATAGATAGTCACGGGGGCTGTACAGAGTAGAAAGGATCCGTCTCTTCATCTCCCCTTTTTTTTTTAGCACAACTTGCAAGCAACGCTCTAGAGATCCCCATAATAATAATAGGAGCCTGTAACATGGACAGTCCGTAAGCAGTAGCACTGCCAGCCAGCCAGCCCAAAGGCCGCCTCATATCCCCTGCCTCTCTCTCTCTCACTGCCTCTGCCTCTTATATTCTTACTCTCCATTTCCAAGGACCCTCGGTTCAGCCCAAAAAGAAACCGACGGATAATCCCTCGCTTCGTTTCGCTTGCTTGCTCCCTCTCCCTGTTTCTTCCTCTTTTTGCCTTCCCTATCATTCCCCATCAAAGCCACCAAACAAAACCCACCCTCCCCTTTTTGGATTGAGCGCGTCTTGGTTTCAGGCGCCCGATTCGTATTCGACAACAGTGATTACAGAGCTTGCTGGGCATCCTCTCGATCGAAACCTAATAACGAAAAAGACCGTTGAACCCGTTCATCATGCGCTTCTCGACCGCCATTCTCTTCGCTGGCAACGCCCTTGCCGCTGTCCAGCAAGACTGTCTCGCCAACCACCACGAGGACCTCGCTGCCTTTGCTGACTGTGCCAACAAGGGCGCTCTCTCGCACTGCCTCGCCAACCTCGAGGAGACCGACGAGGCCGCCCTCAAGACCTGCTACACCTCTGCCGGCTGCTCCTCCGACGCCGCCGCCAAGGAGGCTCACTACACCTTCGAGCGATGCTCCGAGATCGCCAAAGCCGGTGAGCTCAGGAAGCGCTACGAAGCCGCTCCCATGCCCGCCATCATCCCCCGCGTCGAAGCCGCCGCTGCCATTACCGACGGCCCCAGGGCCACTGATGAGCTCAAGAAGCGTGCCGCCGATACCTCGAGGGGAACCGACTGCTACACCACCTTCAAGAAGAGCACCGAGCAGTGCGATCTCGAGACCGTCTCGGATAAGACCAAGACCGCCACTTGCTACAGCACTGAGATCAGCACCAGCTCGTGCCGCCACGAGGTCATCTGCACAACCGATTCCTCCGCCGATGATATCTGCATGACCAAGAAGGAGATGGACACCGCTGGCATCATCATCGCCATCGTCTTCGCTGCTTCAGCCGCTCTTATGCTCGGCTACCTCACCTTCATGTGCTGCCGCGACCGCAAGGAGCAGAAGCGTCTCGTCGCCAAGTCTGAGGCCGTCGCCCTGGCCCGTGCCGCCACAAAGAAGCAGCGCGCTGCTCAGCGCCAGCCCCTCATCCGTAACGCCTCGGGCCAATCCGCCCCCGGCGCCGGCAACCCCTTCCAGGACCGAATCTAGGCAGATCGGTCTCTTCGAGGGAGGGCTACGGCAACGAGGCAGCTTCACCGAGTCTCCGAAGAGTATTCATTTCAAAATTGAAATTGAGCTCTTTAGCTCGTCATGGAGCTGCCCCTTTCCAAGCACTCGCCATATCTTTATAATGCCAGCGCAGGGGAAATATCCAAGGCTTGGAAATCTTGGAAGCCAAGGAAGAAGTGTTTTTCGATACCTTGATATCAGGCCCGGAGGCGAACAAAGCTTACATGACATGTTTGAGTATTTTGGAGCAATGGGAAAGGATAAAGTCTGTAACTTTGGTGCGCGGGTGCATCTATTCATCTACCTTATGAAATGGGGACGGTCACAGCTAGACGTTGAATTAAAGTGTTACGTGTGCTTCCATCCGGCCTCTCACATGTTGTTCATTTCGTAGCTTTCCACAAAAATGGTCACACGCGGCACATACTCGCACTGGCACATGTTGAGGTAAGAGTTGTGATGGCTAAAAGGTTATGGCCAACACGCGCCACTGGCGTTGGTAAGAGAAACGTTTGGCCAGGTTTGACTTGTACTTTGAAGCTGATTGTTGTGGGCTGTGTTGGTCAATCGTTGTCACGAACATTATTCACATTCACAGGCCAACTACACGCATCGCAATGAGTCAGTCAGGGCTGATGGTACGTATGATCCGCTGCTTGAACAAGACTCTTTCACTGAGCTCAGCGCTCTTTTTACGCTGTAGATTTCCTCATCACTTTCCTTCCAACTGCAACATTTGGCAGCAAATCGCACCTCGGTATCCATGCAACATCTCCCTCTCGAATATTGGTAATATTCCGAATATACCTTCACCTGAAGAAAATGAGCTAACGCGTTGGGCTTAGCCGTCTTCAGTCGAAGAAGAATGCCAGAATCTAATGCTCTCTGCTGGTGCTGTCTCCGTGGGCCAGTCAGCTATATTGGAACTCACTCCGAATCTTTGGATTGTGATCCATCAAGTGAAGGATCAAAGCGATCAATGTCAGATAGGTTCGAAGAACCCCTCAGGTGTAAACACGACCTCCCTCTTTTGTGATGCCCTAGCAAAGTGATAGGCTGATTACAACTTGCAGAAGGTTCGGGACCCAGAGGGGTGCTATCTCGCACCAGATCTCTGACAGACAAGGGATTCCGGCTAGTTTGCCGGCCCGCCTTACGCTGCTGAGACTTTTCCTATATTCCCCCTCGCAGAGTTGCTTGACCGGCCACCGGGCTACCAATCTCACCTGGAGCGCCGACGGCTCGATAAATTCCATCATTCAGATCAGGTTCCCACCGGACGGTGTGGCTAAAACCTCCACCATTCTGTCGGATAACTAGCGTACCGCCTCCGTTGTTGGGGTTTCCTTCGGTGTCGCAAAGGTTGATGAGAATAGCTTCCGAGATACTGTCGCCTGACAGTGCCTCAATTCTTGACTTCAGAATTGAGAGGTCGATGTAACCTTCTTGGCCACCTGAGCCAGCGAGTTCCTGGCATGCCTGGCAGAGCATTGCGCGAAGTTGGGGGAAGCTGGGGTGTGACGCGGCTCGAAGAGAGTTGATTGCAGGAACAGGAGACATGCCAAAGCCAGGAGCTGCACTTGGTGCGCCCCAGACGGGATTGTTGAGCCCCGGAGGAGGCAAAGGATGTCCACCGACACCAGGAGAGCCCCACGGATTGGGGGCCAGCGGAAACGCTGAAGCCAAGAAGGGGCTCGTGGTATAATCAGGCCTTGGGCCAGGTGGTTGGTTTCGCACCCCCATGGTTCCTTCGACTTCGAGCGGCTCGTCATCTTCCAGCAGAGCCCGACTACCCAGATGTGCAGTTTCATCTTCCTTGTCGTCAGATGAGCGGCCAAGATTTATGCTTCCAGGACGCCCAATGGGAGCAGGTCGGCAAATGGGTTGTGCTGGAGTGGGTGGCGCGTCAAATTGGAATGAACTTTGGCGATGATGCGTTGATGGGGGCAAGTCCGTCGGTATCGGGAATCCATTCATGTCAAATTGATCGACTCCTGGCTGTGAGAACCCCGGTGGAATCGGTAAGGGACATCCACGTCCAGCTGGGCCATTCATGCCAGGAGGGGGCATCATTGCAGCACCAGCGCCGTGTCTAAATGCTGAAAAGCCATCCTGTGACATGCGATGGGGGAAACCTGGTGGTGCGGGGTGGTGGTGCAATCCTGGGGGCGGATGCAATCCGATAGGAGATATCTGGAAAGGAGATTGTCCTGGCAGTCTCGGTTGTCCATTTGTTGGAGATACGGAGTGAGAATGCTGAGTGCATGCGCTTCCGTGGCGCTGGCCAACTAGACCAGGGCTCATGATGGGTGTCATGGAATGAGGTGAAGGATTTTGACTTGTAGACGAAGCTGTAGCGGATTGCGCCCCACTGTCTTGCTGCGAGAGGGTCCGAGGTCTTATGGGAGTCAGTGCTTTAGACATTACAGGAGTGGCGACTGGAATCTTTGGCGAGGCGTAGCTTGCAGGATTCGACGGTTGTTGTGGAAGAGCTGCCGGGATCGGTACCGGATGCTGAGAACCACGCTTCGGGATCTGGATTGGTTGTGATGATTGACTTGCCGCTTTCTGGGCAGCTGCCTTCTCCTCTTTCAGCTTCTCCTTAGCTTCTCGGGCTGCTTGGGCATCTTTCTGAGCTTTTGCAGCACGAGCTTCCTTGTCCCGCTTGTCGCGCTCTTGCTTGTCCTTCCGCTCCTGCGCCTCGCGCTCCTTCTCCTCCTTCTCCCTCTGTCGCTGTTCTTCCCTAAGCTTCTTCTCCTTTTCCTTGGCTTCGCGGGTCTTGCGGTCTTGTTCGGATCGCTCCTGAGCTCGTCGTTGTCTCTCTGCCTCCTTGCGTAGACGAGCTTCTTCGTCGGCCTTCTTCTGCGCCTCCTTTAGCTTCCGTTTCTCTTCGGCCCTGGCTTTTTGTTCGGCAACCCGTTGCTTCTCAGCTTTTAGCCGAGCAGCGTCTGCAGCAGCCTTCTCCGCCTCTTTACGCGCTTTCTCCTCGGCCAGTGCTTGCTTCTTCTGTGCAGCCCTGTCCTTCTTCTTCTGTGCGTCTTTGGCCTTCTTAGCTTTCCTCAATTCGGATTCTCGATCTTCGGCCTCGAGTTCTTCTAGCAGCCTCTGCTGACGCTCCTTGGCGACTTTCTCCTTATACGCCGAGAGAACCCTTTGTTCAAACATTCGGGCGGCGAATATCTGGAACATACGACGGCCTTCCTCCATTCGTTGCTCCTCCGTCGTTTGGTCCTGGCAGCAACACTCAGTATGGGACTGGGATGGTATCACAGAGGGGTTTGAGTATACCTCATCCTCCTCATACTCCTCATCCTGACTATCATCAAAGTCATCTTCCTCGTCCTCTTCTTCGTCGTATTCGTCTTCTTCAGGAGGAGGATGATCCTGCGGATTGGAGTATGAGCCATTAGGGGGTCCGTAGCCCCTTGAGAAGTGTTGGCGGGCATTTTCTTCCCGAGCCATCCTACGTTCGGCAAGCTGTTCCATCATTTCGATAAACCGCTTGCCGTCGTTTTTCAGGAGGTCATCCGCCACGGTGAGAATACCACCTAAGTCCATGTTACCATATCTGCGGAGAAGTGAATCAAGAAGCTGCGTACCCTTGACTTGGAGGCTACTGCCAAACGTCAAGAAATCGGCGACGTCCCGTTCATGTGAGTTTTGATATTCTTCGGGAGGTTCGTCGTCGCTGTAGTCATCGTCCTCCACTTCGTCTTCACTGTAAACCTCCTCCAGGTCGTCTTCATCTTGGTCGTCTTCATCTTGGTCGTCTTCATCTTGGTCGTCTCCCACATGTTCGACTATTCGACCGCGCGATGGCGGGCGGTTGGCATAACTTGATGGCAGACCCCGGGACGGTCTTAGAGCGAAATCTCGAGCTGGTGGTAGCATTGGTGGTCCCTCGCCGTGGTTCGCGAATTGTTCGAGTTCCAGATAGTAGGCATCGTAGAGGCCTTCCAGTTCTTCCTCAATTGCATTTCGCTTCCGTCCGCATACAGTGCAGCTGCATGTATGCTTCTGTTGCTCCTTCATCTTCTTCAGAACAGCATCCTTCTCGACTTTGACCAAGGATTTCCGCTCATCTTCGCCCAATCCAAGCCAGAACGCTTTTATACGTTCGCGCTCCTCTTGATTGCTGGTGCTCCATATTTTGTCGCGTGACATTCCGGGACCTTGCGATGAGTGCGATTGGGGGTCAGATTCAACAGCTTCGGGTACAGGTGATGTAGGATCGGCATTCCCTCCCTTCTTCTTTTTCTTCTTGTTCTTCTTCGATTTTGAGTCCGAAGAGGGGTGTCCGTTTGTAGTTGGGCCTGTTGATTCGCTCGCCAGGACATACTCAGGCTCGTCGTCGCTTTCGACCTCTTCGTGATCGGCGGGGCCACGGCCTGAGGTAGACCCTGTGCGTGCACCATCACTCGCGACATTGTTGGTATGTCCATTCGCAGCTTGCTGTGCGGCTTTTAAAGCAGCCTTCTGTCTACGCTTCTGCTTCTTGCGGTTGACTGTTGGAGCAGGGTCATTGTCGGGGTTGGAAGCCTCTAGTGGGGGGGCACTGGCTTTAGCAGTTGTGGGGGTCGGAGGCAAGGAAGACTCAGAGGTAGCGCCCTTAGGTACGGTGATAAACTTGGAGCCATCCTTGTTGGTGTATTTTGCCGTATTTCGTGGTGATACCGGAGTTTGGGCGGCCGGTCGTTGGTTGTTGGCCGGCATGATAGGTTACGGGAGCTGAGCAGTCGAGGGCATGAAGATGCTGTGCGCGACACGTGTCTGTCGATGGGAGGACGGTGTATGAGGAAGATGGTTCTGTAGTACGCGAGAGCGTGTCAGCTTGCAAGCGGAAGACGGTGAAATTGTGGTCGTTAGGCGGCTGTGGGCACGTTGCAAGTGGAGGGTCCCTGGGGGCGGCTCAAAATGAGGCACTCACAGTTGGGGAGCGAGCGGCCAAGGTCAGGTTTAGGTCAGCGATGACGGCTGCGGGGAAGGGGGCCCAATGGATTGATTGTTGTTGCTGCTGTAATAAAATCGTAAGCGCAGTCGGAGGGTTTTGTAGATACTTCGGATTGAAGATAAAAGAGTGCGGAAATGTCGTAACGTTCTTTGTCTGGTGTTGTTTGATGCTTCAAGGCTCAAGGCTCAAACACGATGGATGGGACGGCAGAAGTCACTCTCTGGTGGAGTTGCATAGCACCTGTACTTTCTCATGCAGCCGAACCTAACCAGCGACACTGTGATGTGGTCGGTCAGGCACGCATCTGATTGACGGGATATGCCCCGCTATTCCCTAGCCTGGTGTAGCCTGCTGTGATCTCGCACGTGATGTTGAGATCTGGCGATTTGGTTTGTTTGTGCCTTGCTGAGGAACAGCAACCTTGATGTATCAAGTCAACGTCACTCGTCTCAGGGCTACCCTGAACCTGGGGATGAAGCAACAGAGACAATCAATTCTTTGTTTGGCAATCATTCAAGACCCAATTCGTCTAATTTTTTTTATTATTTCTTCACTGAATGCTGCATCGTTATTGTCTCTTGTCTGTTGCTCAATTGTGTGTCAAAGGCTTCCAATTCGTATAGCGAAGAAACCATGAAGTGCATCACTGGTATGACCATCACAATAACATCGTAAGTCAAAGTACTCTAGCACCTATCCTTTACCTTTCTAAAAGTTCTGAATTCGAGAAGCAATCAATAATTCAATATTATGACAGGACTGTAACAAGGACCAGTGCATGTTTGATAAACAGACTACGGCTTGGTTATTAACGGTGGGAAAACACCAGTTCCGTCTTCGCGAGACGACCAATACTCTATACACACAATATTACCGGGGAGCAACCAAGGCAGATCACCGTCAGAAGTATCAGGCCCGAATCAAGATCTTACCATCTCATGCCGATGTGCAGAACAAATTTGACCACCAAGCTCGTCATCCACAGGCACCACGATGGCTGCCGACGCTGTGCAACATTCAACATGGCCAGCACAATCGCGCAAGAGCCACATGAAAGCCCCACAGACTCGACTCTATCTCTCATTTCAACAGCTGGATGAGACAATGTGGAACACAACTACGACATACATCTCGGCGCGCAAACCCATGTGTGTGTGACAGAATGCCAAATTGAGACGATGCCGTGTTGCCCCTTGTCTATGCATGTTGCAAACGACGGAGGACAGCATCGACGCAACATGTTTCGGCTATTTGTCCATACATAGACGAAGTATTCTCAATTGCTGAAATCTGCCCGTACAAACGCCGCTTGGAGTACCACTCACATTGAATCAGAGTTGATCGGAAGGGTAAACGGATGCGATCTCTGCCCACCAGACGAGGAGAACATGCAGGTAAGACTCAAGCAGTCATCACGACGCTGACAGCCATGCATGCATTATTGGGACGAAGGATCGTGGCATTACTTGCAAACACCACCGCAGTCTCGTAGGGCAGTGAGTTCATCGCCTACTGTGACATCGGCCACGAGGCATTGTTGTTGCATTCGACGTAAGCAGGCAAAGACGGTGAGAAGGGCCAACTAGCTCATCGGGTATGCCCGTAAAGTATGCTGTCATTATTCATGAAGGATCCAAGCAGGTGAGAATTGAAGTTTTTCTGCACTAACGTCAGAGAAGAAAACGACCTTGAAGGGACGTTTGCAGACATCCATACGAACGCCAGCAATGCGGACCGCCGGCGCAATTCACAAACACCGATCTCCTTCTCACGGAATCCATATTGTCATGCTATTAGCGTGAGGGAGCCCAGATGATGGAGCGCATCAACGGTGTCGTCCGCAAAATGGTCGAGTTGATCTCATCCAATGCCCTCAAGCAGCATGGCATGAAGTCTTGCGACACGAGCTAGGGTTCAGTTGCTATTTCTATTTCCAGGGGACTTTTCCATCATCGCTGCACATGAGACAATGAGCGTCAGTGCTAAAGCAGTAGTTCGTCCTGCCCCTTGGTTTCCAGGGCTCCAGGGCTCCAGGGCTCCAGGGCTCCAGGGCTGGTCTGGCTAATCCTCCGAGTAAAGACAAGGGCACTTTTGATGTGAATCTGTTGATATGCTTGTCTAGATCTGAATTCTGTCGTTACTGTCGTATTGACGGACACCTTGGCCCTGTGGCCTGTGGAAGCTATCGATGTAGAAACAAAACACAGACAGCTAATTCGTGAGCATTGAAGATGACAGAACGGTCCGTGAGGTTTGTTTGGCTTGGCGGAGTTGAGTTGAACTGAGTCTGAGTCCGAGAGGCTTCATGACGACGAAACTCTCCACCGACTTTTCCTAAAGCTACGTAGTCAGAATGTCAGAAGATGCCGTTGCAACGATCCATTCTCCGGCACATCTCGTGTACCTTGATCCATGTCGATCAACAACCAACAGACCTTGCCGTAGCATGCAACAAGAAGCAACTCGTGCTGTCGAAACCCACTTTGTGATAATGCGCAGTCCACTCAGGTTGCCCAGCTGTCACAGAACCTGCCCGTACTAGAGAACCTTCAGGGCTGTCGTCCTCCACTAGACTAGACCTCACCTCATCATCCTCAACTAAGAAAGGTCCCCCCGGACCCGTTTTCTACGTCGTAGCTCCACATGGTCTACCCATTCAGGAGCACCTCAGCACAGTGAGTACAGTACAGGCAGTGTAGGGCTCTCCACCATCACCGATGCCGCCACCACAAGCCCGGCTGTTCCAACAATAGAAAAGAGGCTGCCTCTCTAGCTTTAGATCTGCCGCGTATAGTATATAACTAAAGGTTAGGTTCTTGGGGATATCGTTAATTGGTATCGGATTATCGATCTATTCACCCCTCAACATCTTGAATGACTCGTTTCATCTTTTCTACAGAGTACTCTGCACGATCTTCAGAACCTGATGCACATCAGCCCAGCCCAGTCCGCCTCAGCTCCATTTTAGACTGAGGCTAACTAACTAAAGAAGCAGGTCGGTCTGACGAAAAAAGAACAGCACCACCTCACCACAGTCCTTGACTCTCCTATCATCTCGGTCAATCAATCGTCAGTCCTGCCCGTTATACTTGGTCTCGTATTCCCAACCCATTAAACATCATTCTTTCATCTTGTTTCTTGTTTCTCTACTATCCTATCTGTTCTTTGAAGAGCTTGTTCATCCAACCAGCGGCCTGGCACTCGCTCCGTCCTAGACATTACTCTCGCCATTAAAAACGCGCTGATCTCACTGCACAAACCCAGGACTGCACTGCATTAGTACCCTGGCAGCTGAACCGTATACAGAGTACAGAGTACTAGCACGATATTTTATTTACGTACCGCCTGCACCTGGCCCGGCTTGTCCTGACCTGGCTGGTTCCATCCGGCCCTGTCCTCCTCGCTCCACGTCCGCGCGCTCATTCAGGTCCGGACGTCCCTTGTTACTTTACTCACCCATCTAACGATTCTCTTACCAAAAAGTCCGTTGGCCAAAAAAATAAGGGGTCCTATCCCAGATCTCGACGACATTTCTCTGACCGAACCGACCTTGCTCTCCAATTGATCATCATCATTCATATCACCCAATCCAGCCCTATCCAATCCCTTTCGGCCCAGCTTAGCTTGTTCCTGTTGTTATCACCGCGACGACGCCCTCTTGAACGCTGTAGCTCGTTGCTCTTCCACCCATAATCAATCGACGGCAACGATTAACCGACGCATCACCCAGATCTGGGGCCCGTAGCAGACTCCAGATCCGATTCCCTCCTACGATTAGTCTCGAAACGTCGTCATCACGCAGCCTCGAGGCCATATAACTCAGTCATCATGAGCGCAAATCCTAGCAACGTTATCCGCAGGTACGACTTCACCGCGCTCCCAAGCTCCGCTCCCCATCCGGCCCCGAAACGATACTCCTCCCTGCCCTGCCAAACCAATCATGACATGCTCAAGATTCTTCAAGATCAATCGGATTACTAACAACGTACCGTAGGAAGTTGGTCATTATCGGTGATGGTGCCTGCGGCAAGACCAGTTTGCTGAGCGTATTTACGCTAGGTTACTTTCCTACAGTGAGTCCTCCAGATCTACATATCGTCATCAAAACTTGCTAACCTGTTTGCAGCATTATGTGAGCCTCGACCGTAATCCCTTGCCATGACGATTATTGACTTCGCGTTATATAGATCCCCACAGTATTTGAGAATTATGTGACAGATTGTAGGGTAGACGGCAAGTCCGTCCAGCTTGCTCTATGGGATACCGCTGGCCAAGAAGACTACGAACGATTACGACCGCTTGCCTACTCAAAAGCCCATGTCATCTTGATAGGATTTTCCGTCGACACACCAGATTCCCTTGACAATGTTAAGCACAAGGTACGGCCCCCGCGGCATGCGGTATGCGCTTAGTGATGAACCCTGGAAAGCTGACGTGTTTCTCGTGTAGTGGATTGAGGAAGCCACCCGCCTGTGCACCGGCGTTCCTATTATTCTCGTTGGTCTTAAGAAAGATCTTCGAGAGGACCCCGTCGCGATCGAGGAAATGCGCAAGAAGTCGATGCGTTTTGTGTCTGAACATGACGGAGAGGCAATCGCTCGGGAAATTGGCGCAAAGCGATATCTTGAATGCTCCAGCTTGAGCGGCGAAGGCGTCGACGACGTATTTGAGGCTGCCACTCGTGCTGCTCTGTTGACCTTTGAGAAGGGCGAGGGCGGCGGTTGCTGCGTTGTGCTGTAAAATCGTCAGCCATGCGCCTCCGAACGAACGAACCATCCACACTACTTAGATGTACTCACACACAACACCAGGGACATCGTGCAGCTGTTGCTAGGTTTTATTTTTAAGCCATCGATCACCACTTCGCCCCGGTCGCAATATCAACATATGTTCAGACAACTGGAGACGAGTGTAGATTCTTGGATCATCAGGGAATCAATTTCGGATATCGAGGATTTATTGCTCGGTGCCCCAGGAGGACATCTTCCTTTCTTATACTCTACGCTCGCTCACTCTCAAAACTCATCATCACGGAATTGAAGCTAAAGGCAGCATCACATTCCGGCGCTTCGGCCGACCCGATCCTATTTACTATCTATCTATTCCACGGCCGATCTTCGCCCAAATGCCGGCATCCTCACTATCACGTTTCCTTTCTGGCGTTGTTATTCAGGAGACAATCAACATGTAAAGGCTCGCTCATTGAGTCTTTTCAGACACAAACAAGTGACTACCATCTAGCCATACGCACCCTCATTTTCATTACGATCGAAGTGCACTTTGGACCTGCTTCGAATACTGGCCATATCATCTTACCTGTCACTCGTAATATCTGAGCGGAATTATAGAAACATCTTTTATATACTTGGCATCCTGGGGAGAGACAAAAATCGGAGAGGAGCAAGGATGCATGGGCAGAGAGAAGGACACTTGCATGATTGGGTTCGAGCGGTTTCAAGATACGCGTATTCACTCTCTGTATTAATAATCGAAAAACGGCATAGAACTGACCTTGTCGAGCGTTGGAAAGATGAGAGTGAAGCAATGACATGGATTAAGATGACGGGAGATTGGCGCTGTCGTTCACGGACCTGATACTTGATGAGAGTGATGATCTTTGCATCTAATGTGGTTCATACATGACTAAGGTAGCCATCTTTCACGACGTCTTTGAAAGGATCGAGCGACCTCAAGTGGTATCTTGCCTTCCCTTGAATGGACTTGAATAAGAATCGTAAACATTGGCTTTCTAATGCTGTCATCCGAAAGCTGCCTTATCATACATATAGTACACGTTCCATCACAAACAGCCTTTCCCCCCGGTCGAAACAGTAAACAAAGCTTTAATCGTTGTTCCTCTTCCATTCGTGGTTCCAAGCGTTCTTAGCTGGGTGGTCTGTTTGGTAACGAGCATACTCAATGGGAATTGCGTCAAGACCCCAAACACCCTTCTTCTCCATAGCAACACGGTACAGGTAGCCCTCGTCTCTGTTTCCTGGGCCAACTGTTTTGCGCAGCTCTTCACAAGCATTGTACATGCCGCTGAAGATGCGGGAGCGTTCCTGCTCAGTTGCTAGGTGCTGCTGTCGACGGAAGAGTTGCCAAGCGCGGTGGATGGTCCAGTGGCGGAGGTATCGAAGACGGGCCATTCGTAGAGGAGGGGGAGCGGGAGAGAACATGTTTTGGCGCAGCGTGCGGATGCGGTAGAAGTTTTCGGATTTAGGAGCTGCGTGCTTTCGGCGGGGAGGGACCTTGCCGGCATTGGGGTTCTTCGGCGCGGCCTTGGGCGGTGTGCGAGCAAGCATATTCGTTGTGGTAGAGAAAAGACGGGTCGTTTGCGACGTAGAAACAGGCTGGCGGGTAAAAAGCCCGCGGAGAGAGAATATTGAAGACATCGTAAGGTTTAGCGACGCGAAGTAGGCGGGGGAAGTCTCAAGTTGTTGACCAAGACATGAATATTCAGGACAATCGTATTGTAGCAATGATACAATCAATCAAAATTCCAAAGGGATTCGCGGTAATGATCGTTCGGCGGTTCGATTCGCCTTAATTCTGTGTAGAGAAAGAGAAAGGCTCAACGGACTGTTGTGCCCCGACTTATGTGCTTTGGCTGGCTTCTTCTCGGGCCCGACGCAGTTTTTCCTGGATCAAATGACCATGTGGCACGAGTGCGTCTCGGCAATCGCGCAACAGGGGCAAGTTGTATTCAACACTTGGGTTGAACAAGTCGTTTTGGAAGGTTTACCCATTGTAGAGTCTCCAGATGTTCTGCACGAGGAAATTGTTAGCTTGATTCGGTTCGGGTAAATATTTGACCGCGTCCAGCTCAAACCCAAACCAACTTCAACTCAGGCTTCAAAGGCTTGTCATAAGACGTTGGTGCCTCGAGTCCCTGGAATCATGGCTTGAATTGGCTCAAACCAAATTTAAAATATGAGTAGTGCTGGAATGGGCAGTGCTGGAAGGCTGGAGAGTTACCGATGAGGGCCCCTGGTTTTCGTAGGATAAAGAGTTCTCGACGATTCCCAGTATGGAAATGCTCCCACGCCATTAATTCCAGCTGATTGTTTCAAAGGCCTGCAAGATCTTGCAGTGACATACTGGTGGAGGTTGTGAGAAGATTTTCTAGATCTGGCGACTGAACACTTTCGTAGACTCCAGGCACAGCTTTGAGTCGAAGTATAAGCCACGCAAGCTCTTGGGTCGTTGCATGTTTGCAAGTCCAGTCTTTGGTGTTTTGGTACGGAAACGTACTCCTTTGGGAAAGCCATCTCCAATCCTCTAGGATGACTTTGAAAGCATCGGAACATATCACCGCTCTCGAGCGCAGGGCTTCGTGTCTCGGCAGGTCGGCTTCGTGAAAACTGCCGAGATAGTGATGCATCAAGCCGATGAACAATTCCGAGGCTGGCTTCCAGAGAGCCATGAGGCGTAGCTTGTGCTCCAAGGAGCTTCGAGGTACTTGGCCTTCATATGAGAAGTTCAAGACGCTCGGCATGATGTTCAGTTCTTCAGTGAAGGGCAAAGAGTTCGAGTATCGGAAGATAAAGGTTCCAGGGAAGTATCCGAGAAACCACGTCCCACAACGCATGAATGCATACTGAATGACTCGGAAGGTTTCAAGGTGATCTCCCATCATGACTTGGACCTGCCTGGCTAGCTGCCTCGGGTGATTGTAGATGAGCATGCTCAGAACGTCCCTCGGATCAAAATATCGGCAGGTCTTCTCGGCTTCCAGGATGTAGAATAGCTTTGGCCAGGCTGTATTACGAAGCTGGTTGTGGTTTTCCATGATAGTGTTGCGAACCTCTTCCGGCAAGCTGGCGGCTGGTATCTCACCTGTGGTAAGCAGATCATGGCATGCCTTGTAAGGCCCTTGGTCGTCCAAACTCTTAGCCACCATTGCCTTGAGGTGATCATCAACAAAACTGTATCATGGCTCTTCAGACTGTGGTGTATTCAAGTGGCAAATGATGCAGCCGTGTACGTGAAGAAACTCCATAGGGTCAGAACGAGCCTGGAGGCCCAGGCGGCAACTATCACAAGCCTTCGCATCCTGACCACATTGAGGACGACCACTTGCCCTCGGGCGGCCACGGCCGGCCCTTGGAGTTTCTCGATGCACTGGCATCTAGAGAAAATAATACAAGTGTTGGTACAAATTTGGTCTGCAAGAAATATCTGTTTAGAATACCCAAAAAGATAGGTCTGAAGGAAGGGGACGAGGGTGGGAACATACAGATGAGAGAGGAGAACTGGGAAGAGAGAGGCGATGTATTAGGAAAATTGAAAAAGTGAGAGAAAGAAAAAAAAAAAAAAAAAGAAAAGAGAGAAAGAAAGAAAGAAAGAGCAAGGTGCCTTTTTCATACTTTATATATACTAAAGGTAGACTCACTTTTAACTTTTTTATTCGCGAAGAAACTCTTGAATATCCATGAAACTTAAGTAGGTATAGGTATGTTTGGGTTACCACCTTCAGAGAAACAAGAAGACTTCTGTCTCCAGACTTGCCTAAAAGCACTTAGTAGAAACATGTACAAGTCAGTGTAGGCTCGGTAGGCCTCAAGACTGCCCATCTAATCCCTTTGGCACCTTTCTTCACTGTCAAAGGTGATCTTGCCCCCTGAAGGCCACCACCATTACTAAACCAAATGGTGATCAAATAAAAAAACAGTATGGATTGACTCTTCTTCAACTTGATCATGAGAAGAATTCACGTTTTGATGCATCGCTGAGACTGGAGCTCACTCGAGAAGCAGCAGTTGTTTAATAGAATATGGGCCTAAACCAAAGACGAAGGTAGATCCTCCAAAAGAACCCCTTGAAAACCAAAAGACTCCCTTGGACGCTTTTGCAGTGACTCCTACCCAATGAGATTAGAAGTAATAGAGATTAATGCACATATTTGGTAGAATTAAACGCAGAAAGGTTCGTGGTGGCGTAGAGTAAGAAGCGGAAGTGGAAGTATATCGTTGACCAGAACCTTGACTCAAAAATCACTATAGTAGTCGGTAGGTAAGGACTTAGTTTTTTTGACACCTCACTGCCCCAAAAGGTGCCTGTTTGACAAAGAAAAAGTTCGAGATGGGACCAAAATGAAATAACATGATAAATGCACATTTGCCTCTTTTGTGGTGGTAGTATTGATAGACGCTGCGAGAAAAGGGGCACCGGTGACCTTCGACATCGTGAACCTGAAGCCTAAGCCACCCAATAAGAAAGTGTAGCGGATACAGTTTTTGCGCCAGTTTGCGCTGGTTAACTTGAGATACTGGAGAGACAAGTAGCTTTCGTTTTTGAATGTAAATTCAAGAGTGCCAAGTCAGTTACTGGTCGTAAATCGATCCAGCTCTGATATCTTGCCCACAGATTCACTGCCGTCCGTTTCACATGACTTTCACACGGACTGACAGTTCTAGCCTACTCACGTATTGAATTAGTGTAAATTTGGTAGCTCTCCCAGAAGCTTTTATTGTTTCCCTTTCACCACAGACAGACTTTTCCTCACGCACCAACAGACTCATCACACACCCCCCTTCACCATCACCACATCCATGCACCTTACAAGGTATTTGGCAAACAAATTTCACGAATACAAACAGTCATGTAACCCAAAGAACCAGATAAACAAGATGGACAGCCCTTACGCCTCCAGCACTGACCCGTCTTCGGACTCTGAGCCTGATAATGCTCATCAGGCTAATGATTATTGGATCCGACGCCGAGCCCGAGAACGTTTACGAGGGCCTGGCGCTTCCGGACATAGGTTCAGCCAAGCACCTGAGGTCCCAGAGGATGTACCGCTTGAGGATGACAACTCTGACCAGGGAGAGCTTGAGGAAGGGTACGAGATCCTCGAGGGGGCGCTCGTTCGAGGGGCGATGCACCGAGATCGCTCCATGAACGAACTCGCCCCTGACGATGACTCCGAAGATGAACCCTCCTCAGAGGAGCTCCAGTTCGACGACGCTGGAGTGGTTGGGTACTTTAGCGCGATGCTCAGCGAGACTGAAGAGGAGCATAGCCAGAGGTATGATCTTTGATTGCTCTTAGCCCTTATCTCTCGGAGCCATCTAAGTTCATGAACCTAAGAAGCTGACTCATGATAGCACCTCTCAGCTTATCCAGATCCCTTCTGGCGCAGACACCACCCCTCAGGGGGTTCTTGCTGCAACTGCACAGATTGCGCAGAACAACCTCGCTAGGTCATACGACAACCTTGCCGGCGGGCTTGCCTACACCGCCCAGCGTGCCCAAGATGCCATGGCGACCACTGCCCAGGCAGGGGGCCACCTAGCTGAAGGGGCCTGGCGTGCTGGCAATGGTGTCGCGATCTGGGCTCAAGAACGTTGGCCCAACATGCCTCGCGCCATCAACCGTAGAGTGTTGGGTTCTATGGCTGAGATTGTGATGGAAGGTGTTCAAGCCTTGCCACCTTCGGACTCCATCATCCGCCCACAAGGACGGCGATGAATTAGGGGGCCAGGGTAGGCTATGGCTTTGTGCCGCTACAAGTGGCGGATCGGGTGCAACTATTTGGCTCCGGAAGCCAGTGAGCGTGGGGATTATAGGAGAAAAGTCTTTTACTGTTTTTGTGTTTTTCTTTTGCGGATGGTACCATTATATCAGGACAAGCAGAACAACCAGCATGGCCCTCGGAGAATGGAGCATGGAATTTGCAGGCGAAAAGTTAATCAGGATCCTTTGTTGATGAAGGAAGGGACAGGAGGAAGCATTCCGGATCACGCATCAAGAGCCGGCGTATATAGAACAAAACTGCTTTATTATGCAAAATACCATTGTGTCATCAACAAACTACATTAAACTCCTCAAGTCGCATGCCGTAATCCTTTATCCATTTTTAACAAAATCCCTATTAGTGCTCATGTGTCACGTTGTTGAGATCCCTGAATTCGCCGCGTAGACTCTGAATCCCTTCCGTCTTGACCTCGTCGACAAGCTTGGCCACCTCAGGGGCAATGACGTTCTCATCGAAGCCAAAGTATTTGTAGACGTCCTTACCAGGCAGTGACTTGCCGAAGGTGGTCATTGAGTAGCCAGCATCAGCGTATCGCTCCCAGCCGTTGACGGCGTAGGCCTCAATCACAACTCGAGGAGCGTTGGAGCGGTATTGAAGTACTTGGCGTTTGTACTCGATGGGTTGGGAGTTGAAGAGACGTTGGCAAGGGAACGAGACCACGCGGGCCTTGATGCCGAACCTCTCCCTGAGGACCTCGCGGGTCTTGACGGTGAAAACCATCTCGGCACCGACGCCGATGAGAGTGACGTCGGCATCCGCCTCCTCGATGAAGACATAAGCACCCTTCTGAACACCTTCGCGGCCGGAGTGCTCAGGGTACTGCTCGAGGTTCTGACGGGAGAGGGAGATGATAGATGGGGTGTCCTTGGCCTCGAGGGCGGTGATGAAGGCACCGGCGGTTTCTTCAGTATCGCAGGGTCGGATGTAAAGGAGGTTGGGCATGGAGCGGTACAGAGCAGGGAGAGCGATCGGTTGGTGGGTTGGGCCATCTTCACCGGTACCGATCGAGTCGTGAGTGGCAATGTGGATGGCTTGGAGGTTCTGAAGAGCGCCCATGCGGACACCAGGGGCGGCGTAGATGTAGAACATGAAGAAACTTGAGGTGACAGGGAGGATCGTGCCCTTGCCATAAGCGGCGAGACCGTTGGAGATGGAAACCATCGCATGTTCACGGATACCCCAGTGGATGTAACGGCCGGAATAGTTGCCATTGATGCCGCAGGTGGTCTTAAGGTCGGGCTGTTACCGTGTTAGTGACAGGCTACTGGCTGTGGCAGGGGAGGGGGGGGGGAATTTACATGTTGGAAGTCAACCTTGTCCTTCCAGATCATGTTAACAGAAGGTGACAGATCAGCTGTGCCGACCATGAAGTTCTTGAGTTTCGCAGCCAGGGGGTTACAGATGATACCGGCAGACTTTCGGGAAGGTGTCGGAGCAATAGGGAATGACTCCTTGGCAGGGATTATGCTTCGCCAGTCGTCAGTAAAGCGGCCCTCGACACGCTTCATGAACTCTTCGTGAAGATCAGGGTACTCCTTGCTGTATGCATCAACACGGCTCTTCCAATCCTCGACGAGGCGGTCACCACGAGTCTTGCGGTCGCGGAAGAAGTTGTAGACCTCATCAGAGACGACGTAGTGCTTCTCAGGGTCCATGCCGAAACGTTCCTTGACGGCCTTGACGCCATCGGGGCTGAAAGCGGCACCGTGGGCTTTGGCATCGCCGGCAACCTTGCTACCAACTCCAATGACAGTGTGAATGTTGATGAAAGTGGGTTTATCGGCACTGGCCTTGGCTTTGAGCAGGGCCTTGACAATACCCTCGACATCGAAGCAGCCGTCCTCGACCTCAATAACGTCCCAGCCACAGGCACGCATCTTGGCGTTGACGTCCTCGGTGTTGCAGAGATCGACACTACCGTCGCAAGTAATCTGGTTGTTGTCATACATCACGACAAGGTTGTTGAGCTTCCAATGGCCAGCCAGTTGAATAGCCTCAAGCGCGACACCCTCTTGTAGACAAGCATCGCCCATCATGCAGTAAGTAATGTTGTTGATGAGATCGTAGTTAGGCTTGTTGTAAGTTGCCGCTAGGTTCTTAGTCGCCATGGCGAGACCGACAGCATTGGCAATACCCTGTCCAAGGGGACCAGTCGTTACTTCGGTACCCTCATGCTCAATCTCAGGGTGGCCGGGCGCCAACGAGTCGTAGTTGGATGAGTGGTAGGACTTGAGTTGCTCAAAGGTCATGGCCTTGTAGCCTGTGAGATGAAGGAATGTGTACTGGAAGAGACATGTGTGGCCGTTGGAGAGGACGAAGCGATCGCGGTTGAAGTAGTCAGGGTCGTTGGGAGAGTACTGCATCACGTACTTCCAAAGGGCGAGGCCAATGGCAGCCATACCCATAGCTCCTCTGTAAGTCGGTCAGCAAATGCCATTTTCTGTCTTTTAATACTTATAGGTCTTACCCAGGATGACCGCCCTTGAACTGCTCGCAAAGATCAGCGATCAAGCAGCGAAATTGTCGCAGGGCAAGATCAATTGTCTCTGCATCATCGTTCTTGATCAACTTGACAACGTTGGAAAGAGCTACAGGCTCTTCCTGTGTCTCTGGGGAGATTACGCTTGGTGCCATCTCGGACTGGATCTGGGACTCTGTGATGCTCTTACAAGACGAGCAGATGATGGGTGCAGTTGAGAAACATCGACAGAGCCTCTTGAGTTATAGAGATTTTGAAAAAGCATCTTTTGCGCGTCATCTTCCTCGTGACGACGGTGATGTTCGTTGAAGCCATGGCACACCGGGTCACCCCAACAGGGCAGGGGAAAGCGCCGTGGGGGAATGTGCGTCTGCCATTTGACGTGAGGTTCTCGATGAGTTTGACGTTATTGGATCGAGAGAGGATCGGGTTCTGGATCAGGAAGTTGGAGGCACCAGATCACAGCTTTGCCTGTTGAGGTTAGAGTCGAGATTGCGCTTAGAACTGCCATGGACTTGATGCTTGGGGTATTGGCGCAACATGATCGTGTGAAGAAAGGTTACAATTATTTTGGTGACGGAAATACTGATGAGGTTAGTGTGTTTCGTCTCTATAAGCGTTGTACAATTCTGGGAACCTGCATTTGCGACAGACATTGATTGCTCAGTGAAAGAAACAACTGGACTTGTTTGTAGAGCCCAAGGGCGGCAAAAACAAACGGGCAGTTCAGGGGCTAAAATGCGGTGGAGGCACCCCAGTATTTGTGTCTTGCCTGACACACGACCACATCTTTTTGTCCGCCCTCTTTCAGCCCACGACTGTCGTAGTGAGATGTGACAACCTCCGGCTACAATTGCCTCGTCGAACCAGCCAGGAATCACTCTTCATACCCCAATTGAGACACATCATTCTTCGCATCGACCTTCCATATGAACCCCATGACGGTAATGCTTGACTCAACACATCTTCGGCACCTCCAGAAATGGATATCCGTAGATGGTATATCCTGACGAGCGTCCATTTCCATAACCTTTCTCTCCCGGCAGCTTCAATCCTTTTCTTCGTCTATCATCACTCTTGCGACCTCGTTGATACCCATATAACTTTACCGTCATAATGGCTCCCGCTATCGTATCCGATATTGAGCTCCCGGCCCATGTGCCCGAGACCAGAGAAACACCCGCTTCAAAAGCATCAGCGTTCAAGCTCTTTTCCCTCGAGAACAAGACCGTCGCCATCACAGGCGGAGCTCGCGGTCTAGGTATCACACTTGCCGTTGCCGTTGTCGAAGCCGGCGGTAGTGTAGCTTGCCTCGATATTCTCGATGAGCCGTCGCCAGCTGAGTGGGCGCAGCTCAACAAGACCGCTACAGCCAACAAGGCTTCTGTCTCATACCGAAGATGCGACGTCACAGAAGAGCAGTCTGTCGAGACAGCGATGAAGGAGACCGCTGCTGAGGCTGACCAGTCCGGGGCTCCTTTCTGGGGAACGATTGCCTGTGCCGGCATTCAGCAACAGATTGCGGCGCTGGACTACCCAGCTGCCGACTTTGATCGCATCCTACGAGTGAATGTCACTGGTGTCTTCAACACTTGCAAGTATGCAGCACGCGTTCTGCGAGAGAAGAACAGCCCTGGAAGCATCGTCATCATTGGAAGCATGTCAGGCAACATTGCAAACCGAGTGAGTCCCCACAACATCATCAAGAATACCCGCAGACTACTAATAGGGGACAGGGACTCTCTTGCACAGCTTACAACTCCAGCAAGGCTGCTGTTCAACAGATGTGCCGATCGGTCGCTCAAGAGTGGGGTCAGTACGGCATTAGAGTCAACACGTTGTCTCCTGGATACATTAGAACTGCCATGACGGATCAATTGCTTCAAGAGAACCCCGAGGTTGAGAAGACATGGATGGCGGGTGCTTTGCTGGGCCGTCTGGGTGCTCCTGAGGACTTCAAGGCACCTGCGGTATTCCTGCTGTCCGAGGGTGCTTCATTCGTTCATGGAACAGATTTGAGGGTCGATGGAGGACATTGCGCATCAGCATGACTGATTATTAAGGGGCGTTTGTTGATATAAGAAACTTTACGATTTGATTGCGGGATGTCCCAGAAACGTGCAACGGTCCGGGGATCAACTGATTGACCGCCCGCCCATTCCACTACATTGAGGACCGAGACCGTTGCTAACGAGCGCCCGAAAGTCATCAGTGAGCTCTGCCAATCAAGGTCGCATGAAAAAAAGATCAATTTTTTTTTACCTCATTGAGCTATTCGAACGCCAGGTGATCTTAGTCTATGGCGTTCTCAGCCTCTGGTGTTAGTCGCGGAAGCCTTGTAAGGTTGTTTCAGTAATTTGGCTGCCTCAGCTGAACACACATAGAGGGCGACAACCACCCATATCTGGTCGTGCTTCTATCAAAAGCATCACAATCAATCACGATAGCCTCTATAACCCTCTCAGACAATGCACACAAGGTACTAGAGCCTTTGCACCTCCAAGATCCTATCATCGGTACCATTTTCGGCCCAGCGCTTGGAGACGCAATTGGCTTATACACAGAGTTTCCGTCCGCCGACGTCTCAGCAAAAGCATACCCCGACCGCAAGTTTGCGTTGCTTCCCTGCTGGAAAAGCGACACCTTCTCGACGCGATCATCGCAGAAACTTCCATCGTACTGGGGAATGGACCGACGACACAGACCATGCTGTTCTGATACTGCTCTCATTCCTTCATAGCGATGGCAAGAAGCTTGACCCACAAGGCTTTGCATCAAGGTTGTCAGTTTGGGTGCGTGTGGGACTAAGAGCGCTGAACACCCTGCCTCTTGGTCTTGGACGGACAGTCGGTGGGATTGTGCGCAGTAAATCCTACCTAGACGATCCTGAGGGCACAGCGCGCAAGGTTCTGGGTGACGGGGAAGTACAATGCTGCGCCTAATGTGAGTCTGATGCGAACACATCCGCTGGGCCTCATGTGTCTTACCAAGTCCGTTGAGGAGACCTTTCAGATCGCAGCAGATCTCTCTGTCGTCACACACGTTGATCCCAGGTGTGTAGTCTCTTGCGCCATTGGTACGGCTCTTGTTCGTGGCCTTGTCCTCGGCGAGATCTACCAAGAACGACATGTTGATGAGTTGATCGAAACTGGGCCTACGTGGTACAATGACCGCCATGAGAAGGAATTGCAGCATCCAGACAAGGTAGACGAGCCTCGTCTGGACGTTGAAGAGTTCGAAAAAGCATGCGGCAGCTGAATCCCTCGCGGACCTCAAGCTGGATCAGAGTTACAAGATCGGATATGCTTACAAGACATTTGGCTCTGGTATCCTGCTTGAAGCTTCGACTAGTACTGCGCCGACTCATGGCTTCCGGACAATTATGCTCCCAGCTTGCTATCTTTGAGAGGCTCATCACCGATCTGACAATGAAAGGCGGCGACGCAGACACAAACGCCTGCTTTGCCGGTGCTCTTTTAGGAGCATTACTTGGACACAAGTCCTTGCCTCCACATTGGCGCGATGGTCTCCGTCGTGGGACATGGCTCATGGAGAAGTCTGAAGGACTTTGCGACGTGCTGGGCGTGACGAAGGGCTCATGCTCTGGGTCGCGGGACAAGGATACTGCGGAAGACGGCGGCCGTGGGTCCTTGACGGATGCACAGATGGAAGAGAAGTGTATGAGGATGCAGGCTTGGATGGCAAAGGAGGAAACTGAATGGAAGAAGAAGCAGGAGGCCGAGAAGAAGAAACCCAATTGGTTTGCTTGGAAATGTTTTGGAAATAGTTCTGGAACGATACCATGTAGCCTTTCAACGGCATATGTTTGATTCGCTTTCACTCACTGGGATTATGTTACAGTTCCTGCTCCCTTAACCGATGTGAACAATGACTTTGGTATTTGCCAAGCCAATAGCATATATAATACAGTACTAAATGATCATAAAATGAGCGCCATTTTGACCACGATCCAACATAAGCAGGGGCATAATGGTCCCCTTTTCGCTCACCCCAGGTCCTCCACCCTTTTACTCCCTCAGGTGGACCTCAGTCTCAAGCTTCCCATTACTCTCTGTCTCCCCAGCTTCACCACTGGCACTCCTCTCAGAAGCCTCTCCAGGCACACCCATGCTGTGATCCCAGTGAAGCAAGACCTTGGGACCGGTGAAGAGCTTGTCGATCTGCTCCAGAGACAGCAGCCGGGTCTCGGGGTAGAAGAAGTAGATGAGGGGAACGAAGAAGGCGTTGAAGATGCAGAAGTAGATGTACGTCTTCCAGCCAATGCTTGAGATTGACACGGGGGTGATCTCGACGACGAGGAAGGTGAAGATCCAGTTGGAGGCTGTTGCAAGAGCGGCGGCACGAGTACGGATGGCCAGGGGAGCGTATTCGGCGGGCACTGTAATCTGTTAGTTGGGCTGGTCTGGGAGACACTGGGGAGCGTTGACTTACAGAGCCAGGGAATGGCGAGTAATCCAACAGCAAAGAAGAAGTCTACCATGGGGTTAGCTAGATTGGTCTCATCTCCAGGGGCTGACTTACTGAACAAGAAGAGCATGACAATGGCGACAATACCAGGTCCAGGCTGCCCACTAGACACGGTTCCAGCCAAGACAGCCATGCAGACTGCTTGACCAGCGGCGGCGAACATCATCAACTTGCGGCGACCGAGACGATCAATGATCCAGATCGGGATAAGCGAAGAGAAGAAGTAGGCGACACCGTTGAAGCCAGCAAGCAGGAGACTCAGGTTATGGGAAATGCCGACTGATTCTTGGAAGATGACAGGGGCATACTGTAACTTGGTGTTAGTCATTTGGGATTGGCACTTCGGTTCAGGGGACTTGCGTATGTGATCAGGTTGATGCCAGAAAGCTATGAAAAGATTGTGTTAGCCAGAATCCAAGAAAGAAAAAGTAGAATGGTGCCAGACCTGTTGCATGAACTGTCCACCAATACCAAGCATTGTTCGGTACAGGAACTTCTGCTCTCCATTCTTCCACATAGCCTTGGAGCTGCTCGTCTGGGCCGCCTCACGCTCCTCATTGATAGCATGCTGAATCTCAGCAATAGCGCGACTGACAGTCTCATCGTCCTTGGAGATAGACTTAGCATCTCTGCGCACAGCCCAAAGAACCTCGCGTGCCTCGTCATGTAGATCATGGTTGATGAGCCAACGAGGAGACTCAGGAAGAAGGACGATTCCGATGAAGGCCAAGATGGCGAAGAAGATCTGCAAGGCAAGGGGAAAACGGAATTGGGCGTCATTGCTGACGTAGGACATGCCGTAGTCGACCCAGTATGAAAGCATGACGCCGAAGATGTTGACTGCGAGTTCAATGGCGAGACCCTTGCCACGGTTGCTAGCTTTCATGAGCTCAGAGTGCCAGACAGCTTAAGACTGTTAGCAAGGATCTGCGGCAAGGTTAGGGGCAACTTACGAATTGTGCTGGTGTTCATGCCGTTTCCGAGACCAGCTACAATGCGACCAACGATCATTTGAGGGATTCCAAAAGCTGATGCTTGGAGAGCGGCCCCGAAGCTGAGAACAGCACAACCCATCATGATACACTTCCGACGACCAAAGTACTCGCCAAAGATGAGACAGAAGATGGCTCCGAAGAAACAGCCGATCTCGTAGATAGCGACGACTGTTCCTTGAAGAGACGAACTGCCACTGCCACCATCTGTAGTGTCGATCTCGGGAAAAGTGTTTGTAAATGCAGTACCTGTCAACAGGCCAGACATGACGCCCTGATCATAACCGAAAAGGAGGAAGCCAGAGCCAGCTGTGGCCGTGATGGCCCAGTCCAAGGGTCTTCCAACAAGGATCGTCATGATGAAGAATTTGACAAGAAGTGAAGAGATCAAAAGAAGCTAGCTATTCAACAACCAATGCTGATGCTATAAGTCACACAACAGTAAAAGATGGGGCGACTCCATATCAATATATACGGCTCCCAAGTGACAATTCGGCGACGGGAAAATTAGATCAACTGTTGACTCGCGCAAAACAAGGTTCGTTCCAAGGCCGTGATATGGGCGCCAATCCCCCGTGGGGAGTCCACTGCAGCGTAACATTGGATCATCTGGGGTTTTTGCGGGTTAGACCAACGGTTCCGGTTTCGAGAGTCGTGAGGCATTTGCAAGCGCTGGAGGGAATATGGGGCATCTAGGCAGCCGAGTTCAGGGATGAGGTTCTTGAGTTGCCCATTTTTTCCGAAAAGGTGACTCGTAGCCGATGAGATGATACGATAATTGTGAATTATTAGGGGTGTTATTGAAGATGGACGGTTTAGCGAAAATATCTGTGCATGCAACTAATGTTGTTGTGGTGGAAGACGTGGTATCCTCAGGCAGGATAGCTGCAGTATGCCTAAGCGTAGGTAGGTTCTCATTAGGGGTCTTGTTGATGCAGCCAAAAACAGTAGCCAATTACTTGTGCGACTAAGAAAGATAATTACGTTAATTCAAGAAGAAAAGCACAAAAACTCAGTAGATTGCTCCATTGACCAAAGAAAACGCGTGGTTTTGATGTCAGAGTAATTGGATGCTTGTCTGGGTCCGCTTAGACCTACCAAGATCGGCTGCAAGTTGGAGTTCCTCTCCCCATCACGCCTCACTGCAACAACCCAGGATGGCCTAGAATGGACATGGCATTTTCGTTAGAGACGACACTAATTCGCTTGTAGATGCCCTGCACCTTGCGGGTTGGACATTTTCCAAGGGTGCGTGTACTTTCCCTTATCCGATTCGCTGTGAGATATACGCAAACGGTTGTTTGATGCTGTGCTGACACTATCGCGAAGAGCATCAGAACCATGGTCAGATTAGGAATCTGGGAACGCCCTGCTGAGAATCATGAGATAAAGATGCCATCCGGTATCAAATATGATAGAACAGCAAACAATTCCCTTTGCTTGGCCAAGTGCATGCGCCTTGTGTGACATCGACACCATAACGCACGACAAACACTCCTCGCAATCATGACGCTCGGTATGTGCTCGTGGAAGCAAGACAAGCTAGTTGTTGACAATCGCCTTAGGGAAGAGTTTCATTAATGGCGCCGCCAACTCAGTCGAGCGAAGCCTCCGGAGTTGCATCCTCCAAGACCCTTCGTTGAGTCTTATCGCATCAGAAAAAGGTGAAGCCATGGCCTACAACAGCACGCAAGCATAAACTGACGGTCTCTTCAGTACTCTACCGACGAACGGATCGGAGTAGTGACAAAGTCATCCTTATTTCCGGCGGAGGCTCCGGCCACGAACCCGCGCACGCAGGATACATTGGCGAGGGAGCATTGGACGTCGTGGTCGCTGGCGAGATCTTCGCCTCCCCATCCGCTTCACAGATCCTCACAGGCCTACAGACTGTGAAGTCATCGAAAGGGTACGCGCATGCCTTTATGGAGCCGAGTGTCCGGCTAATCAGTGGCAGATCATTGATGATCGTCAAGAACTACACAGGCGACAAGCTCAACTTCGGCCTCGCAGCAGAGAAGGCAAAGGCAGACGGGCAGAAGGTCGAGATGGTCATCGTAGGAGATGACGTTTCAGTCGAGGGAAACACGCTTGTAGGTCAGCGTGGCCTTGCAGGAGCAGTCTTCTGCCACAAGATCGCTGGTGCAAAGGCGGCTCAGGGGTATGTATATCCTTCATACTGGCCAAGCCAAAGCTTACCTTTACACAGAGCCTCCCTCGAGCAAGTCGCCACTATTACGAGGAAAGCCGCTTCGCAAATGGCCACCGTCGCGGCGAGTCTCGATCGATGTAGTGTTCCCGGACGGACGACTCAAGAAGCATTTCCCCATGACCAACTCGAATTCGGAATGGGAATACACAACGAGCCGGGTGTCAGGCGTGAAGAAATGACGAGCCTTGAGGTGACCGTCGAGAAGGCATTGAGCATGATGTTCACTCCCAAAGCCGGTATGTGGCAACCACGGAAGGGGCAGCGAGTGGCTTTGATGGTCAACAACTTGGGCGGTTTGAGTGTCTTGGAGATTGGTGTTGTTGCAGATGAGGTGGTAAAGCAACTGGTCCCACGAGGTATACATATCGAAAGGAGTCTCGTTGGCACCTTTATTACGTCTCTCGACGGACCTGGCTTCTCCGTCACTCTACTGTCACTCGACGATGAGTTGACGAACTTGCTTGACGCTCCCACTACAGCACCTACTTGGCCACGTTCGATTCACGGCTGGGCCACAGATGCAAAGACTGTATCGAAGCGTGAGACCATAGTCCCTGTTGCGAAGGCCAATAGTAGGGAGACGGGAGTCAAAGGTAAGTCAAGCATGAAGACATCTGTCAGCATCAGACTGATCATTCGCAGTGCCGACATCCCTTGTAAAGGTCCTAATCGAATCAGTGGCAAGAACCACAACAAGGGATGAGCCCAAGATTACAGAATACGACACCCTGGCTGGTGATGGAGACTGTGGAGAGACGCTTCTGAATGGAGTCGCCGGTGCGTCCCCAGCGAGTTTCATCAATCGAAATTCAGCAATACTAATCTTATCAATGTGCAGGCCTCGTAAAAGAGTTCGAAAACGACGGCGCAGTTTCTCTCGACATTGGCCAAATCTTCCGCCGAACAGCGACAACCGCAGAAAGGAGCATGGGCGGAACGTCGGGTGCTATCTACGCCATCTTCCTTAACGCTGTAGCGAACCGACTTTTGAAATCGACCACTGAGTCTCCATCGCTTACGGTCTCCGAGTACATACAACAGGCTCTTCAGAGCGGCCTAGACGAGCTATGCAGATACACGCCCGCACGTATCGGCCACCGCACACTAATGGACGCACTTATACCATTCGTCAAGAACTATTCCCTGGATGGCTCACTAAGGGCTGCTCTGGCAGAGGCACGCAAGGGAGCTGAGGGTACACGGCGGATGGTAGCGGCCCTAGGACGGGCGAGCTATGTTGGGCAGGACAGATTCGACGAGGAGGGCGGTATTCCTGATCCCGGAGCTCTTGGTGTTGTAAGTATTCTCGAAGGTCTTTGCGACGGATTGGATACTCGAGCCAATTGATGTGATTGGCGCAGTCGGCAGTTGGATGGAACTGTTTCTTCGCTTACAAGTTCCCGGGGAAGTATCTTTTCCCTGGTGATGATGGTGGTCTAGCCAAGTACAAGTACAGTACAGTCAAGGCAGACCAGGGTGAAGTGCACTGTCCGTCCACCCACTAACGAAAGTCGCGCTGCCTGCCCAGGGCACAAAAGGCAATTGTAAGCGGAGGGTGAACTAATAATCCCAGTTGGGGAATGTTTCGAGTTGAAGACTTGTTTGTCGGGCAGGTCGGGCAACCAGAAAAGACTCGTTGTTTTATTCGTTTTAGCATACGGATAATTGCTTGGAAATTAATAGATCATGTCATTGCTTTAGTTCCCTCTGGCAGTTTTCTGGAACACTTACCGATCACGAGTCCTTTTCTGGTACCGCGGGACGGACCCCCAGATTTTGGCGTCTACGTACGATTGCCCTGCCCCTCCAACTTTTGGACATCTTCACTCTCGCCTTCACTTTCATCTCCACTCGCCCTCCCAATAAGTCATATCAGCCAATTGTCACTCGAATCCCAGCCCCGGCTACAGTTGACTGATGGATCGTCCCTCCGCATCCCGGGCCCGAGTCCGGTCCGAACCCATCAAGCATAAGCGGACCCGCTCCGGGTGTCTCAATTGCAGACGGAAGAAGCGTAAATGCGACGAGAGTCGGCCAGCCTGCGGAACGTGTCGTCGTCGCGATGAGTCTTGCGAATGGGGTCTCAAGATTGCGTTTCGAGCCGAGTATGCTCAATGCTTAAATGCGCGGCATCCTTCGATGCGGAAGATGGCCAGGAGGAGGCAGCCCAGGGAGTTTGAGATTCTGGATGTAACGGATGAAGTCATTCGTGATTACAATGGTGCTGGGACAGAGGATGAGGATAACGAGACTAGTGATGATCGTGCGCGGACAAGCACTTCTGGTATGAACTTGATCTGCATCATGAGTCGTCTGTAGATCTAACATCCTTCTAGGCCGCTCAAATCTCATGGGCGGTGGAAGACGTCACACCTCAAACAATACCCCAAGTGGCTATGTCTCTATACAGCGCCCGCCGGTAGTCGATATCTCATCACCGACGTCACAGCGCCAGACCGAAAACGCCGTAGCCGACCTTCTTTACTTCAGCCAAAGCGGGCAATCTCATTCCTCAGTCGACATTGATCCTGCTCTGCAGGTTTCCATGGATGCGGTCCCAATTGATATGATAGCAGGCTATCCGTACATCGACCAGATGCAAGCATTTACCCCTGAAGGTGGTATCTCCGAGGACGGCATCTTCTTGCCAGGCTCCGCGTACCACGAGTTACACTCGACACTCCGCAATCATCTTATCCAAGAGACGCGGTCGTCAATTGCCCCAACAAGATCAACAACACCGCATATAGAGGTTGAAAGCTCAGGGGGCGTCTCTTTGGAAGAGACCGAGGTCACGATCCCAATACAAGAGTTTCAGCCCTCACAGGCGCCCTTACTTTCTCAGCAAGAGGAATGCTCGCTATGGAAGAACTACTTTGACGAAATTGCCCCCTGGCTCGACAAGTTCGACCGAGACCGCCATTTCCAGCAGATTATCCCTACGATGAGCAAAGACGATGACCACTTACGATACTCGATGCTAGCCCTCTCAGCACGACAACTCGAACTGAAGCATACACTACCAACGAATCGTAGCCTTACCCTCTACCAAGAAGCCATTCATATGCTCCTACCACGTTTGCCGACCCGCGGAACAGCTGTCATCGCCACGTGTGTTATACTTTGCGTGCTGGAGATGTTGAGTTGTTCGCCGAAGGCATGGCAACGCCATCTCGATGGCTGTGCGAGTCTCATGGAAGCCGTTGGCATCAATGGATTTGTAGGAGGGACAGAGCAAGCCTTGTTCTGGTGCTTTGCACGTATGGATATCTGCGGTGGGCTCATATCGTCTGTCAAGACTCTCATCCCTATCTGTCATTGGGCGTCTAAGACGTTATCGATTGAGAACGATGTCGGGCTCTTCAAGAATGCTCCAACGTTCGAAGACTGGGCTAACTATGCTGTGTACCTCACGGCCCAAGTCCTGGATCTGTTAGCCGCCTCCCCTACTGATCCAACTCGCGATGAAGCCAAGTTCCGGACTCGATGGCTCAAGTTGTGGAAGTATATCTCTGAATGGTACCAAGAGCGCCCGGCTCCATTGCATCCCATTATGACGATCCCTTCGAGCGAGTCCTCCCCGTTTCCAACGATTTTGTATTCAAACCCTGCTGCCATGTCAGGGAATCAAATGCACCACGCAGCATCGATTCTCATGCTACAGAACCAACCATCGACAGTGCGGCTAGGTCATGCTTCCAAGCCAAGAAGTATCCTTTGGCATGCAAGACAGGTATGTGGCATAAGTATGTCGAATGAGCATCACGGGGCCTGGACGAATAGCGTACAACCACTGTGGATTGCTGGAAGATGCATGAGCCATCCAAGTGAGCATAAAGCGATCTTGGAAATGTTGGACCGGATCGAAAGGGAAAGTGGATGGAGCACAAGATGGAGAGTCGACGATCTGAAGGAATTCTACAAGTGCTCCTTGTCAACTGTATAACCGAGATGATCTATGAAATTCGGAGTTACCAACGGGAACTAGGAGGCGTGCACTTGGTATTCTTCGTGATATTTGACGTTGGTAGGTGCATCGAGACTTGGCTTCGGTTTCATGGAGATATTTAATGTAACTCCAAATGAATATCTTGTCCCCTGAAGCCCGAGACACTCCAGGAGTCGACTGTGAAATTTGGAAAACGCATTTGATATTTGCGCTGCTGAGCGGAGGCGGCTCACGTGCTAATAGAAAATAGGTGAGACGGTTATAGGTCAAAAATAATCCCACACTTCTTGAACACTGAGATTCCCCTCACTAGTCAATCCAAACCTGGAAATTCAACAAGCCATAATTCCTCCACATCGCATCACATTCATTTCAATTTTCACTCATTTCTCGTCTCTGTTCTCTTATCATCATGTCATTGTCCAAGCCCGAGCGCGTTCATGATCTTATCGCCCAGAACCCTCGAGTTCGTGTCTGGGTTCATCCCCTCGAGTGGTCTGAGATTCACCTTGAGCTTCTCAACGCCTCTTTCATTGAAATCGACACTGATGAGACCTCTGAGAATCCTGAAGATGGCATAGCCCAGGTGTCTGATTATCGAGTCGTCAGACAGTTCGCGCAAACCTCGATGAAGAACAAGAACCTGAAGCTCTTGATTTGTGACAACGGACCTCTCAAGCTCCTCCGGTAAGAATCGCTATCTTAGTGTCTCCATGCTCGAGAGATTCTAACTTTGAGTTTCTAGTCCTCGTGGGTACTTCTGCTTCGGTAAAGAGAGGCCTCTTGATCTTCAGGGCGCGATCTTCAACCAACGCGGAGCTGTTAGCAATGACAGTTACGCTGGGGCATTCGCGTTCGTCCAGGGGAACTTGATCAGAAATCTCCGTGAAGACCTCTTCCCTCTTCCCAACCGTCTTCGTCATGACCCTGCAGCCAAGTGGTCACGAGAACTGCGAGTCAAGAAGATTGAGCCCCAGGATCAGTGGCGTGACCCCTACATCCTTTGCGTCCTTCTAGGACTTGCTCAGTCACAGGCAGAGGATAAAACCTCTCCCAAGTATCCTTTCGCCGAGGATCATATCTTCAAGGTAAATATACCCCTGCTCTTACATGACTCGCCTGGGATGCTTGTTGACACTAGTGTAGACCTGTGCCGCGTCAACTGATGACAAGAACGAGGACTTCATGTATTTCTATACCGCTGAGTTCTCGGTTGCTTTCGTCAGCAAGTTCGAGTATCCCCTAGACCTGAAGAAGCCAAAGGATGCCATGGCCTCAGAGCTGTCCATCGGCATGAAGCAGATCCTTTTCCGGCCCTACAAGACCTTCCGGGCCCGCCTACTCGCGGAGATCTCCTCTGCCCTATGAGCAGACGGAGCTACCTGTCGGTTCGTGTAGGTTCCGGGGCTGAGAACCTGTTCAGCATCGGCCGACTGGGATAAACAAAGCCTTTTTGATTTTTTTTGCCGGGACGACAACTTCAGCTGAACCAATTAGTGGCGTCCTACTGATTATGGATGCACGATATGCATGGATATGCATGGATATGGCACCATTTTACTCATTGCTGAAGCCCATATCGAATTTGTTTAGGTAAGTGCTGATCTTTCGGGAGATCGTCTATAAAGGTATAAGGCCATTAACAAGCTGACCGCGATAGAACTTTATTATTAAGTTTCAAAAGGTTATTATCGGGGATCCCGATAGACGAAGGAAGCACCGAACTGTCTCTTCGGTTGCGATTCATGTTACATGCCGTACGCATTAGTCTTGGAAGACCGTGGCGGAACATGTATACCTAGCTACTTTCCACCAGTCTTTATACAGCTCGTCACTCCAATACGAAACTCTAAACACAATCTATCGTACTACAACGGTGCCGTGGGCGGCTAAGTAGCCTGATTGAAACAAAGTGGCCAGGGTCCCCCATACAGAGCTGGGAAGGCTCCTCGTGGGATACCGAAACATCGGCCGAATTGCTGTCTCTTCCTGAAGCACGCTCATCACGATCTAGATGAAACTGGGGGGTCTTTTGTTTGCTGCTGGCGGTTTCACGGACGCGTTGCTCCGAAGTTCTCTACCAACTACCGACTAGGATCCCCTGCTAGTTCCCGTGGGCTTCCCGGGTGGAGAACAGAGGACCTTGAGACTGAATCAGTTGAGGTCGGAAGTTGAACAGGTCAGTCTTTGGTTTGTTGTGATGTTCTGAGTATAAAAGGGCCAGTGTATTCCTCAAGCTGAAGATATTCCCACAGGTCACTCACAGATCGACTGCTACTCCCTTGTCCAACTTCAAAGATCCTCCTGCGTTCTTCTCTCCACCATGAAGTTCACTTCTGTTCTCCTCGCTGGCCCAGCTCTTGTTGCTGCAAGATATCTCAGTGACGAGGCTACCTCTGGAACTTCGACTCACTACGGCGGCAATGTCTATGGAGGCAACTGTGGTTTCGTTTGATACACGATTCCCTCTGGCATCTATGGCACTGCTTTCTCTGGTCCCAACTGGGACAATGCTGGAGCCTGGAGTCTGCGGTAGCTATATCGAAGTCACCGTAATTGGGTTAGATCAAATTGTGCGGCGCGGTGTACCCTAGATTACTGCAGGCAGCTAATAGCAGCCCCATTCACGAGAATGAGAAGCTACCGGCCCAGCCGGCAAGAAGATCAAGGCCATGGTGAGTACCCGTATGGTCTGATGGTTTGTGTGGAGTTTGCTGATTTATCTTGCTCTTAGATCGTTGACAAGTGCAATGAGTGCAACAAGGGTCATTTGGATCTCTTTGACAATGCCTTTACTGCTGTTGGCGGCACGAATGGCCTCGTCCAGACCAGCTGGAGACTGATTTCTTGCGATATCGCTACCCCTCTGGTCCTTCGTAACAAAGAAGGTGAGTTGCCAACATGCTCTACTCCTACCGCACCCCGACTTCAACAGCTAACGTTATCTCGGGCACCAGCGCCTACTGGTTCAGCATGCAAGTCCGCAACAGCAACCTCCCCGTCAAGAGCCTCGGAGTCAGCACCAACAGCGGAAAGACCTGGACCGGAACGACCCGGCGTGACTACAACTTCTTGGAGAACCCCAGCGGTTTTCAGGTCGATACCGTTGATGTCAGAATCGCCAGCTCCACCGGCAGCACCATCATCGTCAAGAACGTCGGGGCTAAGCCTTCGACTGGAATACCCGGCCAGCGGCAACTTTGCTTAAGACGACGGAGTTATTTCCCTGTTTCGGGGAGAACAGTTGGCATTGGAGGGTTGGTGGAACGCTGCTAGGAAGATGATTTGATGAAGGAAATATTGGGGGCCGTTCTTGGAAGATTGTACATATCTCGCTCGGTTTATCGGTGGCATCATGAGCTTGACAAGTTGAACTCAGTGAAGTCTACAATGTCCAATTCATGAAAAAGTGCTGATGTAGACAATGTCCGCTTACATGAGCAGTCCGAGATTATTTCTCACAGTCGCTGTCAAGCCAAATCTTAGATATCGATTTTAGGCGCTGCTCTCAACATGATTGGTCGGCTTCATGTTGCTCGGCGTCGGATATACGTGGAATCTGACGTCTGTTTTCCATCTACACAGACCATCCAAACACTTTCACCTCAAACCATCTTATCTCAGAAATACCGGGCATAGACAAGCGATGTCAGCTCTAGACGTCAGCAAAGTGGCCATTCCATCATGCTGCGGGCGTGTATTTTTAGCGCTTATAAGACACGTATAAATGGGCATTTCCTGGTTTTTGAAAATGGGTTCTTTGCGAGACGTTTGGATTTACCGACAGCTAACTCTCCTCTCTCCTGATTTTCATTGGACCAAGAAGCGTTGACAAAGCTACGGTCGAAATCTCTCTCAACATGTCCGGTTCAAAGTCAAGCGAGGATGATGCCATCAACTCTCCCGAAACCCACGAACTCTACAACATCAAACCCCATCCTATCACCGGCCGCCTCATAGATTCCTGCCCAGTCGCTCGTACAAAGTCCATGCGCGTCCTATGCCTCGGACAATCAAGAACAGGCACCATGGCCCTCTTCATGGCCCTCAAGCAACTAGGCTACTCGCCATACCACATGTTCCTCTCCCTCAGCAGCCCCAAGACGAACCTTGGTCTCTGGCGTGAAGCCCTCGATGCCAAGTACTATGCGAAGGGCAAGCCCTGGGGTCGTGAAGAATTTGGCAAGATACTCGGGCCGTATGATGCCGTGGCTGATCTGCCAGCCATCTGCTTCGTTGAAGAGCTCGTGGCCGCTTACCCTGACGCCAAAGTTATCGTCACCCAGCGCAATGTTGATAGTTGGCTTCGAAGTATGGACTCGACGGGAGGCCGAGTCCTTCGATGGCCCCTATGGAACACTCTCGCGAGATGGGATACCAAACTTGCTGGCCCGTTCTGGGAGTTTCAAAGAACGTCATGCCCGCCGACTTCCAGATCAAGACAGACTTCTCTGATGAGTCGCCAGCTCGCCAGGCCTTCCGCGACCACTACGACCTCGTCAAGAGAATAGCTCCACTCGAAAGAATGCTCGAGTTCAAAGTTCAAGAAGGATGGGGTCCGCTTTGCAAATTTCTGGATAAGGAGATCCCTCAGCCCTGAGGGGGAGTTCCCAAAGTCGAATGATTCAAAACAGTTCGTTTTGGCACATAGCTTGATGTGGTGGGTTAGTTTTGCCAAGATGATTGGGAAGGCTTCTTTCATGACTGCTGTATCCGGAGTCATTGCCTCGATATTTGCGATGTGGAGGTTGAAGTATGCTGTTAAGATTGCTGCTATGCTTAGGCCGATCGCCGACTTGTCTTGATTTACTAGATCTTGTAGGTAACTACCGCAGTCTCTTGTTTGCTTTTGCTAATAATTGACTCGCAGCTTGATAATGCAATAGTTGGAATACGAGTTCTTGCTTCCAAGATAGCCATTGTGACCAAGTGCAATGCCCAGGGTCGATCGGTATCACCGTATCAGATGGATCATCCACATCAGCCAGTATCTTACGCCATATAAATCCTTCCACTTCCGCCATAACCTATTAATTAAAACGCCCTCGGGCTTCTGAAAAGTCGACTTACTCAGGATAACCCTTCCGGCCATTGGTCAAGGGATGGTTTTCGGATGGACTTCACCTGATCGACATCAACGTTTTCAGGCGTAACTCTAAAGACTAAAGCCATCCGAGCTCGAGACTTCCAGGCTAGATTGGCCTAAGCATAAATTTCATGTTAGTTCCAATTGTCCTCTCACCGGCCTAGTCCTACACAAGACAGTGTTTTGCCATATCTCGTCTAGTTAGTTCTGCTCGGTTCATCTACCAAACGACCCAAATACCTGGAATTAAGAGTCAATACGGGCACTATCCCCAGTTCAACTATATCCAGGGCCGTCTCTTGCTATACGAGCCGGCGAACTGGCTGTCACGGCCTTCAGGTCCAGGGTCCTCTAGTTACTAGTAATTATGCGTTATCACTCGGTGTAGCTTGAACCTTGACCAGTGAATTCCAGGCACGGTAGTCTTTACGACAATGGACGGTGGCTTGAGTTCCCTCGCGCTGATGCTACGGAAACCGTCTAGTATTGCACCAATTCCGACGAGCTGGGAATAGTGGCTCCTTTGTTTGTAAGTCTCGAATGTCTCACATTCCTCATGATGCAGCGGGCTGGACTTGGACCTGAATCTTGTAATTCAATTGCCACTATGGGAGCTCTTAGAAGTTTCGAAGTTTTCACTCAAATTCTCTGCCAAGACCCTTATTCTGTATCACACTTCACATCTCAAATCTTTCGCCATGAAATTCATCACAAGTCTTATTATCCTGGCCGCGGCCTCTGTATCAGCGAAGCCCTCCGGAACGGCAGAGTGTGCAGCGATCTATCAGCGATGTATTGAAACGATAACAGTACGAGAGAAGCCTTCTTGGTGCTGGTTTGAAGCTAATATCTTGATAGCCACAAGACTGCAAGAAGACGGATCGAGACTATCTTTGCAAAGCTTGGGACTGTTTCGTAAGTCTAATTGGATCTACACGCCTGGCTTGATTCTCCTGAATATTATTTTGAATCTTCTTTTGCGGTCACTGGCCTTTCGGCACCCTCGTGTCACTTCGTCTCAGGGTAGTTCCGCGGGATGAGGCCGATCAGGTGCGAGTGTCCCTCGTAGCTCGGCTGTATGACGGTTCGCCAGGACATCAGAGGGCTTCGATCCAGCCGACTCCTTGGGTCCATTGTCCGTTTCTGTCTGGCCCGGTCCTTCGGTCATCCCTCGCCCCGTCTCCAGCGTCGTCTCCGGCTTCTAGGCTTGACTCTTTCGAAGTAGATATATGACCGCGACAGCAGTTCCGCAAACCACAGCCAGGCCCCCAACGACACCGCCGACTATTGCACCCGTGTCACTCCTCGGCTCAGATCGATTGTCGTCAGAGACCTCGGCAGCGGCTTCTGTGGCGCTTCCCGACGAGGTGGTGCTTGTCTCTGTTACAGCTGTTGTGTCGTTGGAAGCTCTCAATGTCTCACTTGTTGATGTCGTTTGTGAAACGGCTTCGTCAATGCCGGGACTTTTGGGGTGATGTAGTAGGTATCCGTTGTAGCGGCGGCACCGCAGGCGACGTAGGTGTATTTGTGGCCTTCGTCCAGGTACATCTCGATTCCCCGGCACTCTAACACATGTCCCAGAGGCCATTTTGGGTACTGAAGTGACACACGCTACCGACTCGGCCGTCATCGTAGCTGCAGGGTCGCCATTTTTGTGCCCGCATGTTATCATTTCAGAAGGTACAGCGCCTCGTCCAAGGCGTTTGGGCGCCTGGCTAGGCTGCAATGTCTCAGTTGCAGCGGGAAGTTTGGCGTAGAGTGCACTGCTGTGGATATGTATAACTGAAACGATTGGAGAGTCCATATTTTTTGCTGCATATTGGGCTGTTTTTGTCTCACCCGAGAGGGGGAAGAGAGACAGGGAAGAACTGCACCTAATTGAATTGCCTTTATGCTCTATTCCTGCTTGTCTGCGGGGATAGACCCATTCTGAGTTCAGTGTACAGCTCACCAATCCAAGATAATTCTCAAGGACCGCATGTGTTGGCTGTGTCGTCTGTGTCGTCGAAAGGCTGTGTTGGCACCGTTCTGAACGGTTGACGTCAACCGTTTTCATCGGAATTCGGCGCCATGTTCCTTGCAGCAAATCGTTGTCTTAACGGGATGTTGATTGGGTGATCTCACTTGGCATCTGACATGGCTCGATAGGGCAAGCTCCATTGTCACTAACCCTTGCAGAGTCTGTTTGTGATCCTTGTCTGCTGTAAGTTGAGTGATTAACCCATCCAAGCTCCAATGATGAGATGACAGGTCCGGTCTAAGAGGTCGAATTCGAGACGGAGGAGGATTCGCCTCTGCTTATATTTCCCGCGACAATCGTGCTCTTGAGGGGAGTTCGCGCTGACTCAAATCAGTCAGCAAATTGTCCTCGGAATGCAATCACAGATAGCTCATGATACCACGTCGCAAATAGTTAGAGCATGTCGTATAATATTGGCCCAATCCAATGATTACAAGATCAGGGCACAGGCCCCTGCTAGCTCCCGTGTAGACGAGGTCCCCGAATAAGGTAATGAGCAGTGGGCTGGTGACCGCTGACGCTGACAGTGACCAGCCCAAGGTACCTTGGACTCTCAGCAACGTGCCCTCGGCCTTCAAACGGCGCGCTGCCGGGGTGTGTCCTCCAGCGTCTGTTATTAGCGAGCACTCGTACTGGACGAGGCGTTTGTGTCTCAACCCAACCCTTCCCTTCAAGGCGGTGGTGCTGTGCCTCGCTCGCCCTTCTCTCAGCCGCGCGAGGAAATTGATCATTGTTTCTTATTTAATTTTCCTCTTCTTTTCATTCTCTCACTCTCTGTTTCATCTGTCATGGACTCGAATTGTTGACGAGATGCATCGCAAGGTCTTTGTTCTGAGTGTCCCGCTCGTCTGCTTCTTGTTAGTCACAGCGAGCTTGTACCTTGGCCGAGATCATATAACCAGATTATCTGAGGCATACCTACCGCTCCATGCCCCCTCCTCCCACAAGACCACGTCTACGGAAACAATAGATTTGCCTTTGAGTACGACTTCGGGTTTGGTTGACGCGCCTGTTGTCGAGGAACCCCCTTCATATTCGACACTCGACACTTACACCACAAGTACAGTCGAGGTACATACTACACCAACCATCTCCCCTACAACTTCCGCAGCGCCCTCACCAACAGCAACAAAGTCCGCCATCCCAATCGCAAATGGTGAGTCCCGATTTTCGACTTTCCGTGCAAAAGTGACTAACATGTCCCAGGCTCCGTCCTCTCTACAGAGCGCATCACCCCTTACATCCACGCCATCCTCGATCCTACTTCAAAAGAGCGCCCTCGTCTTCAATGCCCTTCCCTGGACACCAAGCGATACAAGGACCTTCAGAAGAAGAAGAAGGACACTCGCGGAGGCCAAAATGACCAACAACATTCGATCGACTTCTTCTTTGCCCTTAATTTGCGCAACATCGTAGACCTTCTTCCTCGTCTCATGGGCAGCATTGTCGAGTCCATCCAATTCCTCGGACCTGAACGATGCGCCCTCTCAATCGTCGAAGGCAATTCTCCCGACGGAACTGCTGACGTTCTTGTCGCTTTGCGTCCATTTCTCGAAGAGCTTGGAGTCACTTACTTTTACAACAACTCTGCGATTAATCCATCCAAGGGCGCTCGCATTCGCAAGTTGGCTCGATTGCGAAACTTGGCCTTGGAGCCGCTGTTTAAGAAGAAGGTCCCTGCGGCGGATGACACTACCGTCCTCTTTATCAACGATGTCGCTGCTTGTCCTGATGATCTACTTGAGCTTGCGCTCCAGCGTCGTAAGCTGAATGCTGATATGACCTGCGCCATGGACTTTACCTACGCTGGTCCTGATCCCACATTCTACGACGTATGGGCAAGTTTGTCTCAACTTCTACGACCAGAATGCGAAACTGACATACTGCAGGTCGCCAGGACACTTGCTGGAGACACATTCTTCCCCATCCCCGAAGACGGATCCTGGGACAATGCCTGGGACTTATTCAGAGGAAACCGAGAAGCACGAATGCGATACGACGCCCATCTTCCTTTCCAAGTCTTTGCCTGCTGGAACGGGGCAACAGCCTTCACAGCCGCTCCGATCCTCAACGGCCTACGATTCCGCGACCCCAAAAAGGACGAATGCTTCCAGGGCGAACCGCAACTATTCTGCAAGGATCTATGGCACAAGGGCTACCGAAAGATCGCAGTAGTACCCAGCGTCAGTCTGGAGTACACGGATGAGAGAGGCAAGGATATCAAGAAGTTGAAGGGTTTTACGAATGAGGTTATACAGCATATGGAGGAGGATAAAGCCCATATTGAGTGGCAGTACGAGCCGCCGGAGAAGGTCAAGTGCATGCCGTCTTTTGATCGCCAGACTTGGTTACCATGGGACGAGTCATTGAAACGATAGATGCTTTACGGTTGTTTTCTTTTGTTCTTTGCTGTATTTGGGTCATACCAGCATTGTTAGACGTGGGTGGTGTTGATGGAGTTCATTCACGGCGGTCTCTTGTCTGTACCAAAGAATCATAAACATCACGATCAAATCATGCGATTCCGAGCATCAAGACGATGACTTGGAGGCCGTTTATGGCTAGCTCATGGATGACGATTGTCATGTGCAATATGGTGGTTTACATTGGGCCGAAGTGGCATGTCCACCCCCTCGGTTCAACGTCAACTCAGATCGCCAATGGCACGTTAATTCGCTGCAAGTCACTGGGTAGTTCTCAGCCCTAGCGACTAATTGTAGGCCATCGCAAAGTCAATGCGAAGCCACATCGAACACGGACATGCCCGTTGCAATGGCTGCTTACTGGTCACTGAAAGGCGAAAGAGCCTGGCACGAACACTCACTCAGGCCATCGACGTCTCAGTTCTTGTGGGTAGCAAGCAAATCACAGCAATATCGCTGACAATATCTAAGCCATCTAACTAGTGTCTCATGTCGTAATCGTGATCTATCTGATGCGTTCCGAGGTCCTTCGAGGGTATGGCATAACGGTAGAGCTCCCAGTGCCAACAAGCAAGACAACATAAATACCCCCGTCCAAAAATCCATTCACCCCCGTACGCGATTCCGTGTCGTCATCATTCATACCCCAGTTTCACATTCCCTTTCCCTGAATACGCTCCGCAGCAACACCATAAGCAGAGAGGGTGTCGCCAACCTCGCATGGATCCTCACCGAACTCAACCTTCTCAAATCCCTGAGGACGATCCTTTTCCAAGGCCATCTTGCCCATCTGCGCCTGGCATCGGAAGCTTCCAAATCGATATTCGACCACGGACCGGCCGCCCTTTGAAGCATCCCCCTGAACGATGAGTTCGGTGATCTCGTCAACCTCAAATACGAAGCGCTCCTCGAAGAACTTTGCGAGGGAGCTGGGGTTGACAAAGGTGCTTTTGCCGGTGATGATAAGAACACGAGATGCAGGTCCCAGAACGCCTTGTTCCCCATACTTGACGCGATTGTGGGTGACTCGCACAGGGAAGCCGCGAACACTAATACCCTGAGTGAGAGACTTGGAGAGGAGGAGCTGAGCAGGGCCAGGAGTGAAAAAGACGACCTTTGCGGCTGCGGTTTCGTGGCGCTCCCAGTCGGGCTCGTTGATGACAGAGCACCAGATGCGTCCGACGTTGCGGATCTGTCCAAGGAGTTCATGATGAGTGACATCAGGAGGGAGATTGGTCAGCCAGAGGGCGCAGTTCTGGTCTGGGGTGAGGCTCAAAGCGCTTGCGTTTCGTGTGTTGTGCTCTCCTTTGTAGTTGTCAGAGAAGACAGAATCTCTAGCTTCATCTTCACGGGCAGTGTGGCAAGGAGAACGAGCGATAGCAGCCATCGGCCTGAAGCCTGGGCGGGCATTCTGTTGACGGGCAGCTAAGCTGAACTCTTGACGATGATCATCTTGACTCTGGACGTATGGGACCTTCTTCAGAGCGTCCTCGAGCCAGGCGGGGAGAACAGGACGCGGCGCCTCTTGGATGGGAGCCCGGGGTGTCTGAGCAGGGGTGAAAGTTGTTGGGAGAGGCATGCTTTTGTGCTCGTTGATTCCCAGCTGGCTGAAGTGCCCCTTGAGACCTTCCCAAATGGCTGGAGATGGAGCCAAGGCTCCAGGGAACAGGCTTCTGCTTGGAGCAGCATGGTCAGGAGGAGGAGCAACAGGCTGGCGGATAGGATAGGCTGGTGTGGTTAGCCTAGCCACATTCGACTTGAAGGTTATAGGCTTTTGAGGCACGAAAGCGTAAGCCTCATGGTTACGCGTATGCATAGGGATTGTTTTGTTTCGGAGCTGAGGAGCTCGATAAGTGGGAGTTTCCTCGATGATAGCGTTCAGATTGGCCTGGGGAAGAGGGCCTCGATCCTTACGGAGACTGGGTGATTCCCCAGCAACAACCTGCGAGAACTTCATGTGGGATTTGTTCTTGAGTTCAGAACCTGTGCTGATGGTGCTGGGTCTTGTAAATGGGCTGCTCAGCTCATTAGGGGGGGGAGTAACATCGAGATCAGGGCTGCTAGAACTCTCCCGACTTATTGGAGTAGGAGGCGTTTCCATCCTGAAGAACAGTCAAGACGGAAGCGGTGGCGGAGATGAGTTGAAGATGAAATAACTACGATATGCTGGATAAGTGTCGATACAGTAGGGTACAGTAGAGGAGAGTTGAGTGAGTTGATGATGATCGAGATTCGAAAGCGAGCAGAAGCGAAGAACAATTTATAGTCCTCCTTATTGGAGAGTTGAGATTGCCTATTGTTGTGTGATTGAATGGTTCGTGAACAGCAAAATCTCCTTGGTCAATGGCCGTGGTCGTTTCTATTCATTCATCCCGCCTTCGTTGATAGAAGCTGATGTGTGAAGCGGGGTTCCGAATAGAAACAATAGTGATCGATGAAAGAAATTGAACTAGTAGGAAGAATCAGAATCTACCAAGTTACGTTATTGATGATTTGCTTCGCCAAACTTTGCACCCCGCGATGGTTGAGGCACTCGGTTTGCAGCCGTGGGCCTCGGGTAGCTGCGTACCTAGAAGATATTAAAGAGCCTGTTGCCTGACAACAACTCAGATTGCGGTCAATAATTCCCGTATGAGTGAAAGAATGTTATTTGTAAGGGTAAGTTTCGAGTTTGTGTTTTGATGTATGCCTCGACGAGGTGGTTGCTATAGCATGGTAGCCTGGGTACGCTGTCTAGGTCACCTGGCAAGCAGCTGTTAGTCATGTGTCTTTTGATATCAGACGATGACGTCTTATTTCACCTGCAGTGACCGTGAGCCAGGGCCTGGTTAGTGATTTGATTCCCATAGACAAGCGGTGTATGCCTCAGGAGGGAGATGCGGCAACTTGCCGTTGAGTGTCACCATAGACTTCTGCAACTTCGGCCCCAAGGCCTCATAGTCTGAAGGCATTATACAAACTCTGCCTACTGGGCTGTCGATTCCATCCCGAATTCCATGATATAGCTCTCTGCGTGATCTCTTACACTGCGTTCGAGGAGCCATGGTATCCCGTGCCTTCTCCGGTATTTGCCATTGTCTGGCACCCAGTGACTGCCCTGCTCCGAGCGATCGTTGCAGCGCCGTCCCCAAGGCCGCACTAGCCCTACACTGCGTGAGCTGTTGCATGTAATCCGCCCTGCATCTTCCAACGTATGTACCTCTGCGGAATCATGCGCGAGGTTCCCCAGCCGTCAGTCCTTTGACCTGGTAATAAAGACCAGTACCCAATCTTCCTTGCGGCAAACAGAAAGCCACATGTTTTCTAGATGCTTGTCCGAAATTTCTCTGGCAGAGAAGCCCGGGATGGGCTGGACACTTGCTGAGCATTCAGGCAAGTTCAGCTTCGGTCTTGTTCAAGCAGGGATGAAAATCGGCCATGCAAAGGATGTCAAGTGGTCAGGGAGAACTGTTGAAGGATTCCATCGTTTGTGAGGTTCATGGGGGATTATCCTGTCGAGACAGTGACAGACAGACAATTAAGACTAAAGCCCCTCTGACTTGTGGTCATGGCATATTGGGATGGATGGCTCACATATCATCTTCGCAGTGGTTCCACGTTTCCTTGCTTCTTCGGCTCGTCGTAAAGGCCTGAAAGTATCTTCAGAATTGACTTGGGATGTCGGGTTACTCATCCTTCCATCTATGGCTTCTGCCTCCACAAGAGGAATCGCTTCGGCAGCACGACAAAGAACTGAAGGACAACTAGCCGAGTTTTCGAGTGCTGACCTGGAAATTCGCCCCGATTTCCTCGGTCAAGGCATGCTCGCCTCCCTCTCTCTCAATGGCAGACATTTAGTCACGTCTCTGTGGGTGGGACTGGTGGATATCAGAACTGTCAGATACGCAAAGCTTCGTGGTGGCCCATAGCCTTGCGATTTTGCACATCTCTGGGATCTCAGTGCAGTATATGTATATTTATCAATCTTTGAGCAAAGTTCTCGCCGCAAGAAGGCCGTTGAACTTGATAAGTGCTTCTACTCTCGGACTGTTCATGACGAAAAATGGCTCGTCAGTTCATAGCTTGGCACGCCATGTGCTTTTCCAGAAAGGCTCGGCTGACCACACAGACTCGATGACTTGATGAGGTCGGATACACAATGACGGGTGAATCTGCGAGGTTCATTGTTACCCATGCAATGATGGACGAATGGACGTGACGTGTAGGTCCGTCAAGCAAAGGCCGCTTCTGGGACGTGTTGTTTCATGAAGTGCAAGTGTCGAACCAGAGCAATTCGGTCAACAAATGCCCAGAATTTTGAAGACTGCTACAACAGGCAGAAGGATGAAGTGCTGCTGGTGATCCAATTCTGGCATTGACCACTCGAACTTGGCCGTGATCTTCTGATCTTGATTCACCTCGACACTTGGGGATTGTGAAGCATTTACGCGCGGTTGGCAGAACAGCTTGGATAAAATCCATACATGCAAAGAAGAGAAAGGCAGAACTGTCTTCTCTACTGATTACCAATGCCTATCGGAAAGACTACAACAGCGTGTCGGTCAGTTCCTGCTGATCACACACAGACAGCTTCAGTGTCTCCATCTCCACTTATCGAGCTACCTTGGACACCAAAAAGGAGACATGCGGTTTATGTGGATCGAACACATGACCTTCAGATATCAATTGATTGAAGTTTGTCTTCAGTCTGACGCTCTCCCAACTGAGCTAAACCCGCTTGTTGAACTTCTGCCCAATATTATAGACCATCAACATGACCATACAGTGAGAGACACATTGCTCCGTGACTGCGACGGACAGATGATAATTCCAGTCAGTCAGTGGCCCAGCATCTGTGGCTATTCTGCCGCCCATTTCGCTTTATTTTATTACCCAAAGTCAACTAGTCGCTTGGAAGTGGTGTAGTTATAGTAAAAGCCAATTCAAGTTCTGCCTCCCCCTCCCAGTCTCCCAGTCGCAGACTACGTTACACAGACTGTCGAGTAAATCGATTTGGCTATACAGAGTAGTAGCACACGACCTGAATCTGAAAACTTTATTTCACTCGCATGGAACGGCAAGCCTCACTTCACTTCCCGACCTTGATGATATGATGCTGCCTCATGAAGTAAGTGCCTTGTGTTGAGCCTCCTGGGCCATCGAATGTGGATGCCTTGTACGGGAGCTGGGCGAAGTAGGCGCTGAAAATCCAAGAACTTTGGACACAATAACACAAAATATTGTCCGAGGCACAAGCCTGATTGTGGCTGTCAGTTTGATCATCTTGAGGCCTCTTTTCTTTCAGCTAGGTACCCACCAACACTTGCTAAGTTGGAGGGTCATATTAGGCAGAGGGCCAAGCTCCCTTAGCGGCCGGGAAGGAGTCAGGACTTAGAGGGTCCCCCGCAGGGACTTTCGAGCTGTAAGTCCTAGGCCAGGGGATGGACGTGGACATCCTGACCATTGAGATCGAGGTTTCAAATGGCGCGCGTAAGACAACCACCAACAAATATGCATAGATAGACTTCACCTGCCTGTCATTTGTCTCCAGTCTTTCAAAGTGTTGACCAGTAAGATGTGCTATCAAACTGCAGTTGGCGGTGGCATGGATGGATGTATCTGTGCATGCAGCTTCATGATTCACCTGCTGCCGTAGGCGGGCAATGGCTGAAAATGGCGTCAAGGCCAACTGTGAGGCAGCAATGGCACCAGGCATCAGCAAGTCCTAAGCTATCAGATTGGACTTGACCCCTCCCAAAGTAGGCTGTATCTACTGTAATCTACTGGCGTTAAATCTACACTCCTGGCCCGGGCTTGTTTTAGTCTTTATTCTCCCCTGCTACGACGTTTTTGAACTTCATCATCATGGAGGCACCTCTTCCATCGTCAAATACGTCCCCCCCTCCACCTCCTGGGCCGCGAATCACCATCATCGGCGGCGACTTTAACCAAAACTTTGGAAGACAGAGAGAATCGCCTCGGCCCAGCATGCTCGAAAAGGTTGGCGAGAACATTTCAGACATGACTTGGAAATGGAAGTACAAGCTCCTCCACCGCAAGAAATCTCCTCTCGATGAGCCACTTGATCTTGAGAAGGAGTACAAGGAAGAGGAGCCCGAGGAGATCAACAACAAAGATCCCTCGTTTGGTGCCGACGCCGCCATACAAACCCTCTACGAGGGAAAGTACTCGGACCCTCTGATGAATGTTTGGCACTGGCAAGACTTCCCACCCAAGCAACTGTCCACCTCCATTGCCAAAGCACGAGACCGTGTTGCCATCAGAGTGTACAAGATCAAAGACATCCAGAAGGGCGCTATCTCACACCGGTACCCTCTCAAGTACCACCGAGTCGATGTCCAGAACCCTCTTCTCGTCAGTGCACTCGGGTCTATTCTGAAGAAGGAGGACCTCCATCTCGATGTCTATGATACCGCCATCTTCAAAGAGCCCTTCCGCCCTCTGTGGTTCTGTCAAGATGGAATCCGAGATTTGTATCGCAACACCAAGCAGGGCGATCCGCTGAAGGGATATCTGCAACTGTTCCTCAGGGTTCTTGATGAGATCTTCCGCGATATCAAGATCAAGCGACGAAATTTGCTCAACAAGGGTCTCATTGACTTCCATACGGCCTGGACTCTATTCCCCAGGGACTCTACAGCCTACAGCTATGGAATGAACTCGGAGTTCATTGCCAAGGTCGATGGTACGGAGTATGACACTAATGATGGTGTCGAGCAGCTAGTCCTGACAGCCAAAGTCATGGTTTTCAACGGCGAGGAGTTCATCTGGAGGAAGAATACGCTTACGATCAACGAGTTCACTGGAAACAAGCCCGTCCGTGACCTTCGTCACTACCCCTTCGAAATGCACCCAGAGAGAGACGCCACTGAACAGCGCTTGTTATCTCGGGGTCGCAAGGTTCTTGACCTACAGGGCTTGGCGTATTGCTCGTACAACGGCATCGCTCTGCACTCAAGAGGATCTAGCGTTGAGAAGCACAACGTGGAGTGTCGTATCCTAGTCGACGTGGTCGGTTTTAACAAGTACCATCTTGCCCGAGGAAAGCGCGAGAACAAGGACCCAGAGATTGAAGTGGTCGATGTATCGCGCCGCCGCCGTAAACAGGACCTCGCCGAAGCCAAACCTGAGGGTAGACACCCCAAGGCGCAGCAGAAGAGGCTCAACGAGGATGACCAGGCCAAGAACAAGGAAGAGCTTCTTCAGAAGCCCAAGGAGCTTGCATTCATGAGCGAGCTGATCGGTGGATACGCCTTGAAGAACAAACTCTGGGGTAAGATCGCTGCTGTCTGATGGCCTGTGCTTGTTCTAACAATATATAGTTTACTTCTATGTTGAGGATCTTGAGCCGATTCTCTGGAACGACCAAGCCTACTCCCACCTCGTCTTTGACGAGCAGCAAAAGGATTTGGTGCTGTCGTTCGTTGAGAATCACAGTCTTGCCAACGGCGCCAACACGGCTATGGAAGACGTAATCGTCGGCAAGGGACAAGGTCTCATCATGCTTCTGTCCGGCCCTCCTGGAACAGGAAAGACCCTCATGGCTGAAGCGATTGCGGATCGCACCCATCGGCCCCTCCTCTACTTGCAGGCTGAGGATCTCGGTATTGATGCCACCGCTCTGGGCGCAAACATCAAGCGAGTGTTTGAGATGGCTACCGAGTGGAATGCTGTCATCCTGCTTGACGAAGCGGACGTCTTCATGGCAGAGCGTAACCCCAACGACATTCATCGCAATGAACTCGTCAGCATCTTTCTTCGCGAGCTCGAGTACTATCGCGGCATCATCTTCCTCACCACCAACCTGTACCATACCATCGATACTGCGTTCCGCAGCCGAGTCAGCTTGCATCTTCTCTTCAAGTCTCTCACCCGTGAGGCTCGCGAGACCGTTTGGCGCAAGTTCCTCCAACGTCTGGCTGACAGCAACCGAGTCACAGACGTCACGGACGAATCTCCTGCCACGGGTTCCACCACGCCTAGGAACGACGGCACAGACGATATTGCTGGAGGAGGGATCACCGCAGCCTATGGAGACAAGCCGCTTGATGATGAGGACATCGCCGAGTTGTCACTTTGGCAACTCAATGGACGAGAGATCAAGACAGCTGTCAAGATGGTGCGTAGCTGGTGCGATCACAAGGGGTATATCATGACGCTGTCACGCCTGGAGAATGGCATCAAGGTGACAAGCCCCCATTCGAACAAGGATGGCGATGTCGATAAGGGTCTTTATGATTGATTTGGTGCTTTCTTTCTTTTCTTCTCAAGATACCAGTCTGCATGCTGATGGTTCTATTCTGTTGCTATGTTATGCTTTGTTACCTCACAAGTCAATTAAAATGTCGCGATCCTTTAGCACTTTCATCCCAGATGAACCAGAAGCATATATGTGAACTTGTTGCTATTCCATGTATTCCATACAAGTGCTTTCGTAATGATCTGTTCCGTTCCTGACCCATGCCTGCTCATCCCGAATACAGTAATTTACAATAAACCTCAAAACCCGATTTCCACCCTACCATCCTATTGTCGCCGAAACAACAGTTTTGCATGTGTATATCAGACATTAATGAATTCAGCCCCTTGATCGCAGTCCTCTTCGCACACCAGTTTGTGCTGCTCTCCCCGTCTTGGTCACGCCTGTAGGAGCAGAGCCCTTGACCTTGGTGGCTGTGGCTTTGGCTGCTCCTCGTCCTCGCTTTGGAGCTGGAGCTTCAGCAGTCTTTGAGCTTGGGAGCTCTCCTTTTCCAGCCTTTCCCTTAGCGGGCCGTCCACGAGCCTTGGGCTTCCCTGGTTCGGCCTCAGCCTCGGCTTCGACAGCAGGCTCCGGTGCCTTCTTCGCGGCAGCTCGACCACGAGGCTTGGCAGGCTTCGGCTCTGCAGATTCAGCGGCCTTGGAGCGGGTAGACTTGCCACGCTTGGATGCAGGCTCTTCCGCAGCTTCCTTGGCAGCCTTTGCAGGCCGTCCTGTCTTTCGGTCTGTAGATTTGCTTGGTTCCTCAACAACTGGCTCCTCGGCTTTGCCTGTTGTACGTCGTTTCTTGGTCGCAGGCTCAGGCTCGGGTGCTGTACGTTTAGAGCGTCCACGCTTTGTGGTGGCGGTCTCAGCAGGAACATCTTCAGTGGTCTTGGCTGAGGCAGCTGCACGTCCTCGTCTCTTGGGAGCCAACTCGGGCCCAGATGCAGCATTCTCGGCCAACTTAGTAGCGGTCTTGGCAGCTCCACGCTTCTTTGTGGGTGCAGGCTCACTTACGGACTCTTCGACGACCTTCGAGGCAGCCGCCCTTCCACGCCGTTTGGGAGCCGGTGCTGGGTTTTCCTCTGGCGCAGACTTAGCAACGCGGCCACGTCTCTTGGGCGCCGGCTCTTCGGCCGCGGTGTCTTCGGCAGCTGCAGCACGACCTCGCTTTCGCGTCTTGGGCTCTGGAGCAGACTCCACACCTTCTGGCGCCTCAGTCTTGGAAGCAGGACGACCACGCTTCTTGGGAGCTTCGGCGGGCTCCTCTTCTTTGGGCGCAGCTGCAGTTCGGCGACCATGTTTTGCGGCAAGTTCTGCCTTCTCCGCTGGAGTGGAAGCAGCAGCCTTTCTTGCAGCCCAGCCTCGCTTGGCTGGTGAGGGAACCGTGCGCGGCTTGACTGTGCGTGTACTTTTCTTGGTGGCGGGAGCATTGTCAGTTGAATCAGCACCTCGCTTTGCCTGACCAGCACGCTTGGGTGCTTCCACCTCTGGCTCGACTTCTTCCTCTTCTATTGGCTGTGGAGGGTTCTTCGGTGGCCTGCCGCGAGGCTTTGGTGTTGTCGTAGGAGTCGCTGCGGCACGAAGTCCAATTGCCGTCTTAGGTGTCCAAACGGTTGTAGCCCTTCGAGGTGTTGCTACAGCCTTGCTAGCACTGGCACCACGACGGCCTCTGGCAGACAACGGCTTTGATGCACTGGGGACAGTGATTGGAGTGGCTTCTGACTTTCTGGGTCGGCCTCTCTTTGCGGTACTTGGGGGCGCGGCTGGAGTGGCCACAGCATCGCTCTTTCGTGGGCGTCCTCGCTTTCTGGGGGTCTGATCCGCAGCAACACTTGCAGGCATGGACTTGCGGGCTCGATTCTGGGCTGACGAAGGAGCGTTCTTAACCGCGGGTGAAGCTGGCGCAGAAGCAATGCTTCGACGGCCACGAGTGGGTTTTGTAGTAGACCGCGAAGCCTCTTCCACAACCCCTTGTGTGCTTCGTCGGCTCCGCTTTGCGGGTGCTGGTGCAGCAGGTTCTTCATCATGCGATGGTCCATCCTCAGGTGCAGGCGCCTGGGAAGTGAATGTTGCCTTTTCAGGCTCTGACATTGATTTCAGTTCAACGACTAGTGAGGGAGAAGAACCAGCTCTTTCGGTCTGTTGTTCTGATTGTGTTGAGGTAGCTCTTCGATTCTGAGAGTCTTCTGGTTGAGGTGTCGCCACGGCTGCCGGAGGTGGCGCTGACATACGCTTCATGATACCTCTGCCAACTGAAAGCAATGCATTCTTAAAAGAATTGGGTCCTGTGGCAGGGGCTGAGGCAATTTCTGGTGATTTGGATTGATTTTGCGCTGGGTGCTGGCCATCGGCAGCTTGCTCAATGGGTGTCTGGGTGGGTGTTTCCTCAACGCGATCGGCTTCACCAGTTTGAACAACATTGTCAGGTTCCTGCTGAGGAAGAAATTCTTCATGCTCCTTTTCTGAGGACTGTACAATGGTCTCCGTATGCTCATAAGTCTCAGCGCGTAACTCCTCTACGACGGGGTCCGCGCCTGCATCCGTGATCACCTCTTCGGTGATATTTGACTGAATGATCGCGTTCTCTTGCGCACCTGCAGCGGATTCGCGCAGCGGCGAGAATGGGGCGCGTTCGGGGGAAGTAACTTGATGCGTATCAATGGGTTCCTCAACGATAGCGGACTCTTGTGGCGTATCATCTGCGGGGGATCCAGAATAACGCGAAGGCTGCTCAGGGAGAGCAGAGACATCGGGGGAGTCGAGACCGTCACTGTTGAAGGTTGTATCGCGTTGCCAGGGCCAGCTGGGGGAATGACCAGGGCTTAAAGCATTCGAGGGTGCAGCTTCAGGAGCCGGGTTTTGGGGCATGAAAAGAGGGTTAAATAAAGGGGAAGCCTCTGGGCGATATTGTTCGACAAAAGAGGCATCATCAGCCTCGGGCATAGTGTTGGGCACGCCAGGGGACGAAGAAGCGACAGTTACGCGCTGACCAAATCCAAGCCAGTTTGAGGACCCGGAGCCAGAGCCGGAGGGGGCGTCCTGGCCAAAGTTGTAATCCATTGCTAAAGGTGAAGCTGAAGATGGGTCATCAACAAGAGATTGGCTTATCGAGAAGAGAGAGAAAATTGAGGTTGAATTTTGTTTTGTTGTTTACTCGATTTGCATGATGATGTATGATCCAAGCCAAAGCTCGTGTTGCGACGCGCTTCGTGAGCGCGATGAGAATGTATCTCCACTTTTTCGGGGGAACGCATACCTGTACCAAGCCTGGTACACCTACTAGCACGTGACCTCTATACCAGGTGCCTGTAATAAAACTAATAAGCAACATTCTTCTTCAATAATAAAAAAATATAACAATCTCTTAGTTAACTATTTTAATGCCTTTTTAATTAGTTATAATGTTTATATTCTATATTTATTTAACTACAATAAAAAGACCTATACCTTTGGTTTTTTAATCTAATAATATAATAGTATTTACTCTTTTAGATCCTTATTAATACTACTATTTATTGCCTTAGTATTAGTT
>VYWZ01001185.1:0-23307 GCA_008711595.1 Fusarium xyrophilum | reverse complement strand
TATTAAGGGCATTAGGATATCTCTAGTGATAGCAATACTAGGATAGGAGCTATTCTTAAAGTATTTAAATATACTAGGGTAATTACTAGATAAGTAAACCTTAAGTAATAATACATATATAGCTAGAGAGCTAAACTTAGCACTTATTAATACTAGAGAGGAACTCTAAGAGAATATATAAAACTAAGTAAATAATTTAATATAGCTAGCTATCCTATAAATATATAGATAACTAAGAGTTAGTATAGTAATCTAGGAGAAGTAGGATAAAGCTAGAACATTAAAGACTAAGTTTTATAAGTCCTAGGGGAACTTATTAAGAGTTATTAAATAAGTATTAGAGGTTATATATATAATAATAAGCCTAGTAGCACCAGGTAAAGCTTAGAAGGTATATATAGATAACTTAAAGCTATATATAAGATATTTAGTGAGATTAGAACCTCTGAAGTTTATAGAGCTAGGATAAAGCTTTAATAAAGAGGACTAATAACAGATACTTAAAGATCTGACTTAGGATAACCCTGAGATTATCGATCTATATGCGAACTTATAAGTATATTAGGAAGCGACGCTCCTATTATCTGTTAAGAGTGTCGAGCATTCTGCAGAATATATATAGATACAGGCTAATAGATACCGAGGGATTAAGTAACAGGATTAATAGGGTAAAGGAATTTAGTACTATAGGAAAGGAAGAAATAGATATCATTATATTATAGTTAGGAGTATGGCATTCTTTGGTGTTAAGGATAACACTAGTAAGGCGTGGGGGTAGTGTGTTACGGGAGGCAGTTATAGGGGACTCTACTATAGCTTAGTCATTATTACAGGGGACCTCTTCAGGGCTTATGGCCCACTGTAGCAACTTAGCCGAATAAACATCATTCACACCACTACGTAATCACTTTCGATTTAACTCTCAGTGCAGCTCCCAAAATCAATAGACATGTAACGAGGCTCAAAGTCTATGACGCTTCGCCAGGATTAAAGACTTTCTTGTGATACATTCATCAATAAACAGATCATCTTTTTGTCGCCTCGAACACCACATTACTACGTGGGGAGACAGAAAACTCCAGACCCTAGATCAGGGTGCTAAGAATAATTAGTCAGAAAGCTCCCTAAAATTACAGTAAAATGATGAGAGTTTTTCAATCCATTGCGATCACGGTCCTGCCTTTCCTTACCTTCCCAAGGTTCCTGTTGGCTATTTTACCATGACATCAACCATGATCTGGCGCTGACACGTGAGCCTGTCACTGTCGGAAAATTACTGCCCCGATTCCGATCTATCGACAATTGCCAGGCAAGTCAAACTGTGGGGGGTGGCGGTTAGCGGACGGGCAATTCCACGTCTCTCAACAAAGTCAAGCTTAATCTTCAAGATTCAACTCTTAAGTTTAACATCAACATTACAGTTAGGTTCTGTACGGGGTGGCGCAAACACTATATACATGTTCGCCTGTTGAATCCGTGGACCGTTTCATATCTCATCAACGCCCAAACCTTCTCTGCAACGCCCATCGGTCTGTTCATCGTCTCTCTGTTTCCGACTGCGACTCCATTCAGACCCCTCGATACGATTCGACACTTCGGCGCATGCCTCTGTGAGAAACCTGATAAAATAAGCCCCTCGTGGGCGCGACCGATTTGTTTCGAATCGCCTTCATCAAACTCAAATTGTCATCATGGAAGACCCAACCTCGATTGCCAAAGCTAAGAGCCTACGCCGAACCTCGACTCGATCCGATGATCTACTACAGCCTCAAGACAATCCCAGCATCTGCCGAATATGCCGCGGCGAAGGAACTCCAGAGGAACCGCTGTTCTACCCTTGCAAGTGCAGCGGTAGTATTAAATATGTTCATCAGGATTGCTTGATGGAGTGGCTATCCCATTCTCAAAAGAAGTACTGCGAACTTTGCAAGACATCATTCCGGTTCACGAAACTATACGCCCCCGACATGCCCCAATCTCTTCCAGTCCATATCTTCATTGGGCACATGGCCAGATATTTCTTCCAAAATGTCTTGGTATGGCTTCGTGCAGCCCTGGCCATCAGCGTTTGGCTCTGCTGGTTGCCTTACTTTATGAGAGGTGTTTGGTCATTCATGTTCTGGGTCAGTGATGAGGGTTTTGGCAACACTTCCATGATGGCTCGCTCCAATGACACAGCGTCATCAACAGCAAACTCATTACGGGGGATGTCTCCTTCGGCCGTGGATTTCGAGACATGTCCTGGAAGCCCCTTATTCGTGGTGACTACTACTCCAGCTTCGGTTGCCAATACTCTGCTTGATGGTTTGTCTGAACAGAACATTTCTGACTTCTTCTCACATATGATGTCTATTTGGGGTGTTGCAGTAAAGTCTGATCGCCTTGAATCTACTAACGCAACATCATCCCGGTCCATGTCCATTCCGCCAACCCTGCTTGGAGAGGTAGCATTCTTAAACAACTTGACTCGCAACCCAACTCTCAACCGCGCTGTCATCTCAATCCTTGAAGGCCAAATCATCACTGTCTTGGTCATCGTTTGCTTCATTCTCGTTATTCTGGTTCGAGATTATGTCGTCCAGCAGCAGCCAGAGATGAATGTGCGCCCTGCCTTTCGAGCCCCTGAGAATCCCGTGCCGCAGCAGGAGCCGATGCTTGTCCGGCCGGAGGAAGTGGAGGGACTGCCGGGTCCGGATGAATCAGACGACGAGACTTTGGACACCAGAGACCCCTTCGCCACCGCAAATGATGTTGACTTTGCCGCTCAGGTTCAGGCTGATGGACGTTTACGCAGGCGAACGAACTCTGAGCTCGTGGTCCCTCCAGGCCTTATCGAAACTGACCCTACCGAGGCGGGCCCAGCTGAGTCTCAGACCCCTCCAGAAGCATATACTGATGAGGAGCGTGCCAGCATCTACGAATATCTTCGTATCTGCCGACAGGCAGACGGTGATGCTCGAAAGATCCTGGAGCTTATTCACCAAGAGGGCCTTGAAAACAAGCTCTCGTACTGGGTTGATGTCACGCGCCGGGCTCTACAAGATGAAGACGACGTGCCTCTTCTTGATCTTAACGCTGATCCTTACACTAGTCGAGAGCGAGCAGGAAGTTTCGGCTCTACTATTGCCAGTTCATCTCGGAAGGCTTACACACCCGGTTCTGACGACTTTCCAACACCGATGGATGTACCCGGCGAATCTTCCTTAAGTAAGGGCAAGGAAAAGGAGATCCTACCACCTCTACCTCGCCAAATCTCTGAGACAAGCTTTGCAGCAGGTCCTTCTCGCCCTCGTGCTGTTTCAGATGGGCCTCAACTTCATGACTCAGTGAACCCTCTGGCTAACAACAGTTGGTCATTTGTAGACCTGCCTGTTGACACTCAGGAGGCAGAGGCATCAAGTGGGCTACCAGATGCTTCTCAGGCAGCACTCTTTGGATCCAAAAACTATGAACAGTCGACGCTAGATGCTGCAGCTAGTGCTTTTTCTGATTTGAGAGAAAACGAGAATGAGCCAGATCGTCAGGTTGGACGCACTGGAACGTTTGGGACGCCGGAACCACACGCATCGGAACAACCTCCAGTCGTTGCAGTTCAGGAAGACGGTCGTCCCGCTGGCTTAGTCGGTAGAGTGACTGATTTCATGTGGGCTGACCTGGATGAGCAACAACGAGCTGCGCCAGATGCAAATGCCGCTGACCCCGTCGCCGCTCAGCAAGACGTTACCGATGGTTGGGAAACTGAGCTTGATGAAATCCAGCAAGACGGACCTCCTCCTGATGCGGCTGCCGCCGGAGAGCCTGAGGCACCTGAGGACCTGGGCGATGTTGCAGCTGCAGGACTTGATCAAGAAGCCATGGAAGACCTCGAAGACTTTGAGGGTGTCATGGAGCTGATCGGTATGCGTGGACCGGTTGCCGGACTTTTCCAAAACGCTATCTTCTGTGCGGTCCTCGTTTCTGTGACAATCTTTGCTTGCATCTTTGTTCCCTACAATTTTGGACGTGTCAGTCTCTGGGTGGCTGCTAACCCTATGCGCCTAGTTCGACTGATCTTTGAATTCTCCAAGCTCTTGCAAGATGCTGCCGTTATGGCTGCCGGGTTCTGTTTGTGGGTTGCTATTTATATGATCGACATATTCACAGGCCTTGTTGGGGGCCTGATGGGCTCTCATGTCATCATCGCAAGAAAGGCTTCATGGTCCCTCTGGACCAATGCCGGTTTGCGCGTACTGGACTATACTTTCATGGATTTACCCATGTCTGCGGCAGAGATGCAGAATTTCTCTGCTATCAGCCATAGTGCACTCCTTGCAGTTAAAGGCAATATTGGTGCTCTCTTCACAATCACCGGCAAGGTTGTGGGCTTTATCTTCAGTGGCAGAATCTTCACCAGCAGTGTTTCGGTGGATTCAGTCAAACCGGCAGCTGCTGTAGCGTGGCCCAAAATTACCGCTCTCTCCTCTGCGCTATTGAAGCCGAATTCTTGGGTGGTCAACCTTGGAGAGGCTGATGGACCTCTTAACGTCAATCCGGAGCTGGCTCACTGGTCCGGGCTAGATCGCTTCTGGGCCATCGCAGCAGGCTATTCGACACTATTCTTCTTCGGCGCACTGTACTTGAAGCGCGGGAGCCCATTCTCCCGGGGTCATATGCTTCAAGCTTGGGAGGCTGGCATCATCGATACCTTGCACCAAGCTAGTGGCATTATGAAGGTTATCATGATCATTAGCATTGAGATGCTTGTCTTCCCGCTTTATTGCGGACTCCTGCTGGACGGTGCCCTCCTCCCTCTCTTTGAGAACACGACCTTCAAGTCTCGCCTCCTTTTTACCTATCACTACCCCATGACTTCCGTCTTTGTTCACTGGTTTGTTGGCACTGGCTATATGTTCCATTTTGCCCTCTTTGTGTCAATGTGCAGGAAGATTATGCGCCAAGGCGTTCTCTGTAAGTTTTCCTTCATTCCTTGCATTGTTGAAGCTAACAGATTTACAGACTTCATTCGCGACCCAGATGACCCAGAGTTTCACCCTGTTCGCGATGTCCTAGAGAGAAACCTGGCCACGCAGTTGAAAAAGATTCTCTTCTCGGCTTTTGTGTACGGCGCCCTGGTCATAGTTTGTCTGGGCGGCGTGGTATGGGGCCTGTCTTGGGCCATCCCAGGGGTTCTTCCTGTTCACTACTCGTCCAATGAACCAGTACTCGAGTTCCCTGTGGATCTCCTCTTCTACAACTTCCTTATGCCACTTGCCGTCAGCTTCTTCAAACCTGGAGATGGACTTCATGCTATGTATACGTGGTGGTTCAGAACCTGTGCCCGAGGCTTGCGACTCACCTACTTTCTCTTCGGCGAACGAAAAATCGACGAGGAGGGAAGCTTGAGTTTGGGCAACGCCGCCAGAGCCCCACAGCTTCCATGGTACAAAACTTTGTTTCTGGAGCTCGATATCCGGTATAAGGTCGTACCCAAGACCTGGACTGATTTCTTTGATGGCGGTGATGCTAAGCCAAGGACTCCTCTTAGCAACAGTGAAATTAGCTCGCTCACTCGACACAAAAATGATCTCAAGACTGCGAATCAACTTGTCGATAGTGGACGTTTTGTTCGTGCACCTGCGTCCGATCGCATCAAGATACCTAAGGGCAAGAGGGTCTTTCTTGATGTTGATGAGCATGGGCGAAGAGTTGATGGCCAGGAAGACACTGATCTCTACTCCAGCAACCAGTATCAGATGGTCTATATACCGCCTCACTTCCGAGCGAGAGTCTTCCTTTTCATTCTATTTATCTGGATCTTTGCGGCGGTCACAGGAGTTGGTTTCACGATTATTCCACTCGTGTTTGGCCGGCGCATGTTTAAAATGCTGGTTCCTCAGCATATTCGAACAAACGACATCTATGCCTTCAGCATAGGTGTTTATCTTCTCGGTTCTGCAGCTTACCTGGTCTTCCACGCTCGCAGTGTTTGGGCGAAGATCAAGGATGGAGTTTCTGCTGCTAGAGCATCCCTGGCCGCTGGAAACCTTGAGCGCCGCGCCACGGCAGTTCTGTTACGGAGCGTCAAAATGCTTTATGCTTATTCTTTCCTCCTTGTTGTCTTCCCACTCCTCATCTCGGGGCTCATGGAGCTGTATCTCGCAATTCCCCTCCACACTTACATGTATCCTCCGACGGCGGCGTCAATCCAGGCCGCAAGAGAGGGTGGGCCGGAGGCTAGCCGTCACACGGTGCGTGTGATCCAAGCCTGGACACTGGGCCTACTATACTTGAAACTCGGTGCTCGGATGATCACATCAATGTTCCCAGATACTCGCCTTGCTGTCGCTGTCCGGACAGTATTGCGAGGCGGGTGGGCGAACCCTGACATCGGCGTTCTGACCCGCGTATTCGTGCTTCCAGGTCTTGCGATTGCTGGAGCTGCCATACTTGGGCCTCCAGCACTTACAAGCGCTCTGATCAAGTACAATATCATCCCGGGCATGGAAGCGGGAGAGAGCGAACTGGCTGAAGCTGCGCGAATTGCGATAACGTATCGACAGTCATACCCAGCTGTTGCGCTGTCCGCCTTGTTGGTCAAGAACACGATTGGCCTGGTCAAGGTGTTCAATGGTTGGACGGCCCGCATACGGGACGAAGCCTACCTGATTGGGGAAAGGCTGCATAACTTTGGGGCTGCCGCTGCAGGAGCGGGAAGGGTCAGAGGTGCATGGAGAGCTGGAGGGGCAAGACTGTGATGGGAGGGAGGGAGAGTGAACAGCGCAGAACAGGCGGTATGACTGACTATGTGGATAGAGCCAACATTAGACATCGGCCTTTACGTTATGATATTTTAGCGCCATTAGAGGCATTTGCCAATATGAACTAAGATTCACTAATGAGCACTTCAATTTAATTCGATGGACTTCAATTAGAGTGCATGAGCCTGCAGTGAATTATGTCATGTCTTGATTGATTTTGTGGAATGAAGCCATGAACACGTTACCATCCATGCAAGAGAGTGGCCCTGCGGGGCAGAAGAGCTTACAAGAATACCAAAATAAACTCATTGAAGAAGTCCCTAAGTTTAGGCTAGTTTTTTTTGTCACTGGGGTTAAAGAGCCCAAGACACCTTGGCTCCCCTTGAGTGGGTATTTTAGTGTAAACACAACAACGAATACGCTCAGGTGACGCCTTTGTTGACAAGTCGTCTTTCAGGTCGAGTTTGTAGAATTTCTAGTTTTCTTTTTCTGATGCTGTATGAGTTGTCGTTGTCAAAGCTGCCCGTCATGCGAAAATGACGCACATACTTGTCGGTCATGGATGTTGGATTAATATCAGCTTTCTATTCACAGATTCACGTTATGAAACTCGAGTCTAAGACAAAGTGGCGAACCCCTGTCAAAGTATCGGAGCGACAGTGCATACGGATAACCCCTAGGTCAGTGCACTGAGCTTAAGAGAAACTTGGGATGATTCAGATTGAAGTGAATCTCTCCGATCAGCTTCAAGTGATGAAGACGTAGGGAATTGACAACGCACATAACAAAGAAATGAGTCACGTGTGTATCTGAGACAGAGGATTGCTGTCCAATAGTGGGGTCGTTGAAGGAACGGAAACGCCCTGTTGCCCATGGCTGCCATTGACCTTTCCTATCCGAGTTTAGTGCATGATGCTGGCACAAGGAGAATGGGGGGACCATGTGACGCATCAACAGCCCAAGGTCACCGGCCAAACATTGATTCAACACTCGCTCATATCAACTCAACAACTACGACAACCTTGGCGCGACGTTTCCCACCCATGGAACTTCCGCTCTCCAGCGGCCGCGAATACTAACAACTGCAGATTTCGAGCACCGCAGTTATACAGGCAAGACTTGGGTAGGTAAGTACCATTGCGAATAGACGAGACAGGGCAGGGCCATCCTCTGTTTCCCTTCCGATCATCGTTGGGTCCTGGAATCGGTGAGCGAAATCTCCCGCCACTTCGCCCAGGAACAGGGCGACTGACCATCCCGACAGTTGCGCAGTCATAGCATCAATTCATTCGACGAATCCATCAACGATTTCATCTTTGTTACCCACGTATTATCGCCTGCGCCACCTTTCTTCATCCCGCCTCCCGACGTTTCGATATCGCGACAACAGCCACCCCCTTTACATACATATCGATGCGAGAGAGACAATAAACAACAACAAACACCAGCAAATAAATCAAACCACGTAACATGGCAGAGCCTCCATCCTCTCCGCCAGGTCCTGGGGCCAGCGTCGAGGATACCCTTGGCTGGTACAAGTCACAGTATGAACAATTAGAATCTGAACTGGCCGAATTCAGGGATTCGAGTAGGGAGCTTGAGCAGGAGCTGGAGAAGGATATCGAGAGAGCAGAGAAACAGGAGCGACATCACCAAGAAAAAGCTGAAGCACTTGGTTTCGAGGTTGAGGAGTGGAAGGTAAGTCTACTTATCCCCAGCAGCCTCCAACTCTAATCCGGCGGGACGTTTTTGACTGACAATTGCTTCGTTTCGTCGCACAGAGAAAATACAGGGAATCGAAAACAGAGGCCAGCGCATCCCAGAATGCACTCGAGAAGGAAATCACCACACTTCGAGACACAAACAGGACTTTGCAAATGAAGCTGAGGGATATTGAAGTGGCCAACGATGACTTTGAGCGACAGGCGCGCAACACCACGTCATCTCTGGAAGATATGGAGTCAAAGTACAATCAGGCGATTGAGAGGGCTGTCATGATGGAAGAGGAGATCAAGATTGGCGAGCAGGAGCGTGAACAGCTACGTATCGAGTCACAGCGCTTGCGCGAGGAACTGGGCGACCTCAAGATTGAAGCAGAGCTTCTGCAAGACAAGATCAAGAAACAGGAGTCTCGCCATCTGTCCACCATCTCAACCGACCTTTCTATCCTCGAGTCACCAACTTTCGACCACCCCGCCTCTCCTGGCTCTACAGCCAGCTCTCCTCTCATTACCACGCCTCCAGGTTATAAGTCGCCTGTACCAGACGAGGACACTCTCTCCGAACTTCCTGACCCGCCTTCGCCTCCCATGTCCGATGTCTCTGGAACTCTTCCCAAGATGGCATCGAGAACCCCCGCTACTTCAAGAGCATCCGGTCGTTCGCGTTTGCCCTCATCAGACAACAGTGTCACCCCCAAGCCTCGATCTAAGCCTCCTACCAAGACGACCCGCGCACCTGGCAGCCGCATCTCGACCGGTGGCACAACGACAATGCGCACGCCAGCCAACCGTGCGGTTGGGCCTCGCTCGGCTTCTAACAAACTTCCCGCCTCTAACTCTCTCACCCATATTCGAACCCTTACCGCCCAAATGCAGCGCCTCGAGGCTCGTGTGCACTCCGCGCGATCTAAGCTCCCCGGGCCGACTCGCACTCCACCTCGCGTTTCGCCTCGAACATCGGTTCATAGCTCTGCCAGTGTGCCTTCGTCGGTTACGATCCGTTCTCGTAAGCGCACTGGTGGCTCTACCGCATCTTCGGTTGCAGGCGACGACATGACACCAATCACTGGTATTCCAACACCAGCAACCAAGGGAAGCCACGTGCCCCGTCTTAGCACGTCTGGGGTCAGCCGCTTGTCATTTGGTCCATTGTCGAACCGTGGAGGTCCGGAGGAGATCAGCAGGCCGAGCTCACGTGCTGGTATCACTTCGTATGCCCGACCACCCTCACGAACCGCTGGAGAAATGATCCCACGACCCGTTTCAAGGGCATCACTCTCAGGAACTCGAACACCCATTGGCCGACCTCGCTCCTCGATGGGAGGATCGATTCATGGCCACTCCGCCAGCATTAGCCACCTGGACCTAGAGGAAGAGGACGAGGGAGAGTTCCGAACGCCAAGCCGCAGGGGTACATACTCGAACGGTGAAGGCAGCGCTATCCCTATGCCAACAATCCGACGCCAGAGCGGTAGCCGAAGGATAAGCGCAAACACAATGAGGTCCAGTGTATCCGGTCCGAGGAAACTGAGCGACCTGGGAGAGACCTACTAAACAGTTGTATCCCACAAGATTCAAGGACTGTCCCAGGTCGTTTATATTCTTTGACATGGTTTTACTTTGCAAGCGGTTCGAGCGGTTTACGCAAATCAAATTGGTCGCATTTCACCTCATCATTGATATCCGTTTCTACAAAACATAAGGGGTGGCATGGACGGTTCGGCATACTTTTACGGCTGGCGCTTCAAGACGGCAAAGACGGTGTTGACGATGGTTACGGAATTCCACTTCTTGCTCTCTGGCAGACTTCGTTACTAATGCTTCTGCTTCTTTGGGTACACTGGGATTTCGGCAAGGGGGGTTTACGGATGTTATGAAGACATGGATGGCATTGTTTATTATTATTTTTTTTGTTTTTCTAGAAGGGAAGGGAAGGGCAGGGCCTGGCTAGGTGTACATATGTCCGAGTCACATATCCGTACATGCTATACTGGCCGGGCCTGGAGAGAGGGGGGTGCACCGCACCAAAAGCGAGTTCATCGACCGGGCAAATCAAGCTGGATGGTCCCTATGTTGAAAAACGGCTTGCGAGATGGGAGCGGGTAATACTGGGGAAGAGTTGATGCGAGGCTACCTGTACTTTTCTCTGAGAAGTAAGGTTGCTCGCGGGGGAGGCCGGACATCAGTGGGGAGTCGTACGATGCCCGACAAGGCTGAGGCAACGGCCCGCGGGCTAGATTAGTCTGGGTGCTTACGATCTTGAATTATTTATCTATCTTTTTTCCTTTGTGCAAACTGGAGTAGGAGGAGCGAGAGGGAGGCGTAGATACAGACTGTGGAGGCGTAGATACGGACTGTGGAGGCGCATGATACAATATGTTAGCTTTTGCTTGAGGACTGGGGGAGTTGGAGATGAAACCTGGTCTAGATACGCCGAATAAATACAGATAACTTCATGGTGGTTTCAGAGTGATGAATGTGAAGGTCAAAGTAGTACTGTCTTTAGCAGTACTGATTGTGAAGAATAGCTGATATGAAAGAAGTAGATGTTGACTGAATCAGGGTTGTGTTTACGATTATCGATCGGTTCAGTCAGCATGTCTAACATTTCGTTAATCCATCATGGGTACAGAGTAGTTAGTGGTTGAGATTAAATGAAGCTGTTGAGCCGAGATCCATTGATCGGAACAACGGATGCAACCTTGTTTTCCCTGACCTTAGCAGAGAAGTTATTAGCTCTCAGGATATTACGTGTAACCAGCAACTACTCATGATCTTAGGTCAATGCCAACATATCAGACAGTCATATCACGGTCTGAACTCAATCAACATTGAAGAGGATGCAGTCGTAGGTATGCAGCTCAGAACCCACGTATCGCCGAACTTCGGCTCCGCTGGTCCCCCGGCAATATCAACACCTACCTACTGAAACCATCCATTCAATGTTGAGGATTCGGAGGATGACCGTGAGTAACGAGGCTGCGGCTCTGGAAATTGAACGATGAGGAAACCCCGAAAAGAAGGTTGTGTTTGATTGGTTGACCTTGGAGGATTGAGTAACTCAACAATTGGGGAGATCCTTTTTTGCCTCCCTTGACCCGTCAAAGTCAAAGGGGCGTGGGAGAATTAAGGTAGGGCGCTAGTGGGAAGTGGGGGGGTTGTTGGATCTGAGATTGGGATTGAGATTCTAACGTTAGGGTAGGATTTTGAGGGATGACGATACTGGGATTGGGATATGGAGGATGCGAGAAGGCTTGGGAGAAAATTCAATAGGTAGTAGCTATCCGAATGGGGGGCAGATAATTGGTGACTTGAATGGTTGTTAGACTGTATGAAAGTCTTTATACTAGAAGCTTAAAAGGCATCTTGGGCAGATACGAATAGCTTCGACTGTGTACAGTGGGTGATCAACAGATAACTAGACCAGTCGACAAACCAGTACGACGATAGGCCAAGAGAAATAAGAAAGTTGTTATCTGTACAGGTTCTCTTACCCAAGGATACCGAAATGAGGGATTGACCACTTACATCTTCACTGTCACGACTTAACACCAGCTACCAAGCTCTCATCCCTGACCCTCATCCAAGCTTCCTTCATCGTTCGATCTCGCTCGGCGAACTTCAGACGTCACGTCAAAACGTTGGAGCCGCAACTCAACGCCTCGATTAGGATCCCCTGACCCCTGACTGGTTCCCAACATGCGGTTCGTGTTTGTGGCTTTTGGATTTCTTGGAGATCTGCTAGTTTGTAAGTGGAAGGGGTGTGTACGTACATGAGATGCCAGCCTTGTGGTGCGATAAGGTAAGGTTGGGTGTTGAAGGCTGAGGTGGGAGGCTGTCAAGACTGATGCTCTGGGAGGATGGTACAGGAACTTGTCTTATACAGGGCGAATGCTGCTCAGCGTGATACTGATGCTTAGAATGGGACTTGTGAGCCACCGGAGAGAAACTCGGGGATTAAAATGGCCAGAGAGCATCTTGTGAGCGAGTTCGTTGATGATCGGGTTCCGAACATGTAAGCCACCTCCGATAAACAAGCACCGAAAATCTCCAAATTCATCATCGGAGCCTTATAGAGCAGAAGCCAGCTTCAGTATAAATTCAAGAGTCACCGATCAAGATTTCTACTACATTTCTATGCATTTCTATGCAATTCACAGCTGCGACTCTGGGAAAATAGTGTGTATCGGGCATTGACTTACACAGACAGGCATTAATGGGAAGCCGGCAGCTGACCTTTCACAACATGCCCATCCAGGAACCCATTTATATAGCGGATTGAGTTTTGTATCGTCATAAGCTCTCCTCTCCAATTATTATCATGACTTGTCGTAACGCACAACGGACACCGGCTTCCGATACGGAATCCGGAAACTTTGTTCGGTCTCCGTAACATCATCGTCATTCATTGACCTCAACCATTCATTCATAGCTCCAAGCCAATGCGGCCCCTAGTGGATGGCATTACCCATGCTCTGTGCCCCTCCCCGTCAGTCAATCAATCGCTCCCCCAAAACCGCCTTGGCCTTGGCTGGGAATGAGATGGGAGCTGTAATGTAGTGTCTGAGTGTTATTGTCTGGCGTTTTACGGCCTCCCCACCCCCCACATCCACCCGCAGCGAAAAATACCGGCCCCTCAACCATCCATGTCATGAATCTAATCCCGGTCTGGTTCATAGACTGACGGGGACCGACCCTGAATGGCTTCCCCTCCACTGCATTCCGGGTCATTGCAAAGCCGACATGACATTGAGAAACTCCACCCTTTGAGATGATTATTTTTTTCCCATTGGGGAACACTGTAGAATGCTGGACACTTTTGACTGTATCCGTATCGTCCACAGAATCAGTTAGGCTCTCACTGGGCACTCCGCCCCAAGCCCCCAGGGCGTCCCGTCGGTTTACTGTACGCCCAGGCGGGATTGTCTCCCAACAGTTCTAGTTTCTAGCTTCAATCTTCCCCGCCAGGTGCCTTGCCACCAGCCAACAGCAGTCAACAGTACTAAGTCAACAACCCACAAGGAGAAGATAGAAGTGGAGAGTCTTTGCAGATCCATTGAATTTGTACATCCCAAAGCCAATCCCAAGCTTCATCATCAGGTTGTATCCGTACTTGTACTTGTGTTGATGACCTCCCACTTCTTTTTTCCCCTCTTGATGAAGACCTGTTCTCCTCTTCTGTCCTCCCTCTCCTCTCTCTCACCTTTCTCACTCCTCAAAGGAAGACGAACGAGATTGATATCTTGTTCAATCCATCCACATAATTCATCTGTTCTGGTCCTCCTCAACCAAGGACGTCTTCCTTTTCCACCTTATCCACCTCCTCATCTTAATTACAGACAGTACCTACCCTTCGACCCTTCTGTATTTTTAGCGCCTATACCACACTTGGGACACTTTTTTTTTTTTTTTTGCTTCCCCAACAGTAACAGCAGAAAAACAGGCCCAGCTCCCGTCCCGTCGGATCTTGTTTTTTCTTCGGTCGGAGCTACCCCTGCCCTTGAACTGCCCTTGCGCGCCCGCCGCTTTGACCGGCTCATGACGACCTGAGAGCGACACGACTCAACTCTGTCAACCTGATCAAACTCCTCCTCCCTATTTCGAATCTCCGACTTCTTCCTCTCGAGTCCTCCTTCATAACCTCCTCCTTTCCTCCTTTCTTTCTTCCTCTACACACATAAACGCAGTAGCCATGACTGAGATCTCAGCTGGTGCCCAGGAGGGTGCCAATGGGCGGTCGGTGCCCTATGTCAATGGCAAGGCGTCGTATGCAGAGAAGTTCCATATTGCAGACCACTTCATCGGCGGCAACCGATTGGAGAATGCTCCTCCGAGCAAGGTTAAGGACTTTGTAGGCCAGAATGATGGTCACACTGTCATCACCAACGTAAGGACATCTCTTTGTCGCCAGAATTGGAGTTTTGGGACTTAGAATTGGATCAATTCCGTCTACCCCGCCAGTCCGAGCTTCGAAGCGATCGCAACGGTTTTGCTAACAGAAACTCTGCTCTACAGGTTCTCATTGCCAACAACGGTATCGCTGCCGTTAAGGAGATCCGATCAGTCCGAAAATGGGCTTACGAGACGTTCGGCGACGAGCGAGCCATTCACTTCACCGTGATGGCTACCCCCGAAGATCTGCAGGCCAACGCAGAATACATCAGAATGGCCGACCACTACGTCGAGGTTCCCGGCGGCACAAACAACCACAACTATGCCAATGTCGAGCTGATTGTGGATATCGCTGAGCGCATGAATGTCCATGCCGTCTGGGCTGGATGGTGAGTTGGCTCCCAGAGACTTTGTCTCGCTGCGATTTCTACATACATGGACTAACGGGATATTCAGGGGTCACGCCTCAGAAAACCCAAAGTTGCCAGAGTCGCTGGCCGCCTCCCCCAACAAAATTGTCTTCATCGGACCTCCTGGATCTGCCATGCGATCACTAGGTGACAAGATTTCCTCCACAATTGTAGCACAGCACGCCGAGGTGCCGTGCATTCCTTGGTCAGGAACAGGCGTCGACGAGGTCGCCGTCGATGACAAGGGCATTGTTACCGTCGCCGATGATATCTATGCCAAGGGTTGCGTCACATCATGGGAGGAGGGTCTTGAGAGGGCCAAGGAGATTGGCTTCCCTGTCATGATCAAGGCCTCCGAAGGTGGTGGTGGTAAGGGTATCCGAAAGGCCACCGAGGAGGAGGGCTTCGAGGCTCTCTACAAGGCCGCTGCTAGCGAGATTCCCGGTTCTCCCATTTTCATCATGAAGCTTGCTGGCAACGCTCGACATCTTGAGGTCCAGCTTCTTGCTGATCAGTACGGAAACAACATCTCACTCTTCGGTCGTGATTGTTCCGTTCAGCGACGTCACCAGAAGATTATCGAGGAGGCTCCCGTCACCATTGCGAAGCCCGATACGTTCAAGGCTATGGAGGATGCCGCTGTTCGTCTCGGTAAGCTCGTCGGTTACGTCTCTGCCGGTACCGTCGAGTACCTCTACTCTCACGCCGACGACAAGTTCTACTTCCTGGAGCTTAACCCCCGTCTCCAGGTCGAGCATCCTACCACTGAGATGGTCAGTGGTGTCAACCTGCCCGCTGCCCAGCTTCAGATTGCCATGGGTATCCCTCTCCACAGAATCCGTGATATTCGACTCCTGTACGGTGTCGACCCCAAGACCTCAAGCGAGATCGACTTTGAATTCAAGAACGAGGGCACATCTATGAGCCAGCGACGACCCCAGCCCAAGGGCCACACCACCGCTTGCCGCATCACCTCCGAGGATCCTGGTGAGGGTTTCAAGCCTTCCAACGGTATGATGCACGAACTCAACTTCAGGAGTAGCTCTAATGTCTGGGGTTACTTCTCCGTCGGTTCTCAGGGTGGTATTCACAGTTTCTCAGACAGTCAATTTGGACACATCTTCGCCTATGGTGAGAACCGTTCTGCGTCAAGGAAGCACATGGTCATGGCTCTCAAGGAGCTGAGCATTCGCGGTGACTTCCGAACCACTATCGAGTATCTCATCAAGCTTCTCGAGACCGAGGCTTTCGAGGACAACACCATCTCCACTGGTTGGTTGGATGAGCTTATCTCCAAGCGTCTTACTGCTGAACGACCTGAGACCATGCTTGCTGTTGTCTGCGGTGCTGTCACCAAGGCTCACATTGCCAGCGAGGCCTGCATGGCTGAGTACCGAGCCGGACTTGAGAAGGGTCAAGTGCCCTCTAAGGACGTTCTCAAGACCGTCTTCACCATCGACTTCATCTACGAGGGTTACCGTTACAAGTTCACCGCCACACGTGCCAGCGTTGACAGCTACCACCTCTTCATCAACGGTTCCAAGTGCTCCATTGGTGTCCGTTCTCTGAGCGATGGTGGTCTCCTTGTCCTGCTCGACGGGCGCAGTCACAACGTCTACTGGAAGGAAGAGGTTGGTGCTACCCGTCTTTCCGTCGACAGCAAGACCTGCTTGCTTGAGCAGGAGAACGACCCCACCCAGCTTCGATCTCCCAGCCCTGGTAAGCTTGTCAAGTACTCCGTCGAGAACGGTGCCCACGTTCGTGCCGGCCAAGCCTTCGCCGAGGTCGAGGTCATGAAGATGTACATGCCTCTCGTTGCTCAGGAGGATGGTGTTGTCCAGCTCATCAAGCAGCCCGGAGCTACTCTCGAGGCTGGTGACATCCTCGGTATCTTAGCCCTTGACGACCCCAGCCGCGTTAAGCAGGCTCAGGCTTTCGTCGACAAGCTCCCCGCCTATGGTGAGCCTGTCGTTGTCGGTGCCAAGCCCGCCCAGCGCTTCTCTCTTCTCTACAATATTCTCCACAACATTCTTCTGGGTTATGATAACTCTGTCATCATGGCCAACACCCTCAAGGAGCTCATTGAGGTTCTTCGTGATCCCGAGCTTCCCTACAGCGAGTGGAACGCCCAGTTCTCAGCTCTCCACTCCCGTATGCCTCAGAAGCTCGATGCTCAGTTCACTCAGATCGTTGAACGCAGCAAGTCTCGCCACGGAGAGTTCCCCGCCAAGGCTCTTACCAAGGCCTTCAACAAGTTCCTCGAGGACAATGTCGATGTTGGTGATGCCGGCCTTCTCAAGGGCACTCTCTCCCCTCTTACCGAGGTTCTCGACATGTACGCCGAGGGCCAGAAGAACCGAGAGCTCAACGTCATCAAGGGTCTTCTTGAGCAGTATTGGGAGGTTGAGAACCTCTTCATGAACCAGCCTCAGGAGGACGCTGTTGTTCTTCAGCTGCGTGACCAGCACAAGGAGGACATCATGAAGGTTGTCCACACTGTTCTTTCTCACAGCCGTGTCAGCTCCAAGAGCTCTCTTATCCTGGCCATCCTCGAGGAGTATCGCCCCAACAAGCCTAAGGCTGGGAGCATTGCCAAGAACCTTCGCGAGACTCTCCGCCTGCTCACTGAACTCCAGTCGCGTCCTACCTCCAAGGTTTCTCTTAAGGCCCGTGAGATCATGATCCAGTGTGCTCTTCCCTCGCTCGAGGAGCGAACCGCCCAGATGGAGCACATCCTCCGCTCTTCCGTCATCGAGTCGCGATACGGTGAGACTGGTTGGGACCACCGAGAGCCTAGCCTTGAAATCATCAAGGAGGTCGTTGACTCCAAGTACACCGTCTTTGATGTCTTGACCATGTTCTTCGCTCACGACGATCCTTGGGTATCCCTGGCCTCTCTCGAGGTCTATGTTCGCCGAGCTTATCGTGCGTACATCCTCAAGCAAATTGAGTACCACCAGGATGAGAACGATGCTCCCCAGTTCGTTTCTTGGAACTTCCAGCTTCGAAAGCTTGGACAGTCTGAGTTCGGTCTTCCTCTGCAGTCTGCTGCTCCTTCTACTCCTGCTACCCCTAGCGGAGGCGAGTTCAACTTTAAGCGAATCCACTCGATCAGTGATATGTCTTATCTTACTGGCAAGTGGGAGGACGAGCCTACACGAAAGGGTGTCATTGTTCCTTGCAAGTACATCGATGATGCCGAGGACCTCATTGCGAAGGCTCTTGAGGCTCTTGCCCTTGAGCAGAAGCAGAAGAAGAAAAACACCCCCGGAACTCCCGGTCTCATCCCCGACCTCAGCGGTAAGCGCAAGCCTGCCCAGCCCAAGCAACACGAGGAAGAGCTCTCCGCTGTTATCAACGTCGCCATCCGCGATCTCGAGAGCCGCGATGACCGTGAGGCCCTCGAGGACATCCTTCCTATCGTCGAGCAGTTCAAGGATGAGCTCCTCGCTCGTGGTGTCCGTCGCCTGACATTCATCTGCGGTCACAGCGATGGTTCTTACCCTGGCTACTACACCTTCCGTGGACCCGAGTACAAGGAAGATGACAGTATCCGTCACAGCGAGCCTGCTCTGGCTTTCCAGCTTGAGCTCGCTCGTCTCAGCAAGTTCCACATCAAGCCCGTCTTCACTGAGAACAAGAGTATCCACGTTTACGAGGGTATCGGCAAGAACGTGGACACCGATAAGCGATACTTCACTCGTGCTGTCATCCGACCCGGTCGTCTCCGAGACGAGATCCCTACTGCCGAGTATCTCATCTCCGAGGCTGATCGCGTTGTCAACGATATCTTCGATGCTCTCGAAATTATCGGCAACAACAACTCTGATCTGAACCAGGTCTTTATCAACTTCTCTCCTGTGTTCCAGCTTCAGCCCAAGGAGGTCGAGGAGAGTCTTCAGGGCTTCCTTGACCGATTCGGTATCCGTGCTTGGAGACTCCGTATCGCCCAGGTCGAGATCCGCATCATCTGCACCGACCCCCAGACTGGCGAGCCTTACCCTCTTCGTGTTGTCATCACCAACACCTCTGGTTACGTTGTTGATGTCGACATGTACGCCGAGCGCAAGTCGGAGAAGGGTGAGTGGGTCTTCCACAGCATTGGTGGCACCCACGAGAAGGGTCCAATGCATTTGATGCCCGTTTCTACCCCCTACGCCACCAAGAACTGGCTCCAGCCCAAGCGTTACAAGGCTCATCTTATGGGAACCCAGTACGTCTACGATTTCCCCGAGCTCTTCCGACAGGCCATCCAGAACACCTGGGTCAAGGCCGTCAAGGCTCAGCCTAGCCTGGCTTCCCAGCAGCCTAAGACCGGCGACTGCATCAGCTTCACCGAGCTTGTTCTCGATGACAAGGACAGCCTTGATGAGGTCAACCGCGAGCCTGGTACCAACACCTGTGGTATGGTCGGTTGGATCTTCAGGGCTCGCACCCCTGAGTACCCCAACGGCCGTCGCTTCATCGTCATTGCCAACGATATCACCTACAAGATTGGTTCATTCGGTCCTAAGGAAGATGACTTCTTCCACAAGTGCACTGAGCTTGCTCGCAAGCTGGGTATCCCCCGTATCTACCTCTCTGCTAACTCTGGTGCTCGTCTTGGCCTCGCTGATGAGCTCATGGGCCACTTCAAGGTTGCTTGGAACAACCCCGAGAAGCAGGATTCTGGCTTCAAGTACCTCTACCTCGATGAGGAGACCAAGACTCGGTTTGAGAAGGACGTCATCACCGAGGAGGTCTCCGAGGATGGCGAGAAGCGACACAAGATCGTCACCATCATTGGTAAGGAGGATGGTCTAGGTGTTGAGTGTCTGCGAGGCTCTGGTCTCATTGCTGGTGCCACCAGCCGTGCTTACAACGACATCTTCACTGTCACTCTTGTCACTTGTCGATCCGTTGGTATTGGTGCCTACCTCGTCCGCCTTGGTCAGCGTGCTGTCCAGATTGAGGGTCAGCCCATCATCTTGACTGGTGCCCCTGCCCTCAACAACCTGCTTGGTCGTGAGGTCTACACCTCCAACCTCCAGCTTGGTGGCACTCAGATCATGTATCGCAACGGTGTCTCTCACATGACCGCCAACGATGACTTCGCTGGTGTCTCCAAGATCGTCGAGTGGATGTCATTCGTCCCCGAGAAGCGCAACAGCCCTGTCCCTGTCAGCCCTAGCGTTGATGACTGGAACCGTGACATTACCTACTTCCCTCCCCAGAAGCAGCCTTATGATGTCCGATGGATGATCAGTGGTCGCGAGGGCGAGAACGGTTTCGAGTCTGGTCTCTTCGACAAGGACTCTTTCGTCGAGGCTCTCGGCGGCTGGGCTAAGACTGTTGTTGTTGGTCGTGCTCGTCTTGGTGGTATCCCTATGGGTGTTATCGCTGTCGAGGTCCGATCTGTGGAGAACATCACTCCTGCTGACCCTGCCAACCCTGACTCTATCGAGCAGGTTTGCAACGAGGCCGGTGGTGTCTGGTACCCTAACTCCGCCTTCAAGACTGCCCAGGCTATCAACGACTTCAACAATGGTGAGCAGCTTCCTCTCATGATCCTTGCCAACTGGCGTGGTTTCTCTGGTGGTCAGCGGGACATGTACAACGAGGTCCTCAAGTACGGTTCTTTCATCGTTGATGCCCTCGTCAAGTACGAGCAGCCCATCTTCATCTACATTCCTCCCTTCGGTGAGCTCCGTGGTGGATCTTGGGTCGTTGTCGATCCTACCATCAACTCCACTGCCATGGAGATGTACGCCGATACCGAGGCCCGCGGTGGTGTTCTCGAGCCTGATGGTATCATCGGTATCAAGTACCGCAAGGACAAGCAGGTCCAGACCATGTCCCGCATGGATCCTACCTATGCTGGTCTCAAGAAGCAGCTCGAGGATTCCAGCTTGTCCACGGAGGAGGCCGACGAGATTAAGAAGAAGATGGCCATCCGTGAGAAGCAGCTGCTGCCCGTGTACGCCCAGATTGCCGTGCAGTTCGCTGATCTCCACGACCGTGCTGGCCGCATGAAGGCCAAGGGTGTCGTCCGTGATGTTCTTGAGTGGACCAACGCTCGACGCTTCTTCTACTGGCGTCTTCGCCGACGTCTCAACGAGGAGTACATCCTCCGCCGCATGACTTCCACCATCATCAGCACTTCGCACAGCCAGACTGCTACCAAGAACACGGAGACTCGTGACAGATACCTGCACCTTCTCCGCAGCTGGTCGGGCATTGTTGACTGGGAGAAGAATGATCAGGCAGTCACTGAGTGGTACGAGACTGAGCGCAAGACCATTAGCGAGAAGGTCGAGACAGTCAAGTCTGAGGTGTTGGCAGCCGAGGTTGCCAGCGTTGTCCGTGGCCATGCTAAGGCTGGATGGACTGGTGTTCGTGAGGTGCTCAGAGTCATGCCCGTTGAGGAGCGGGAGCAGATTCTCAAGTACCTCCAGCAGTAAAGGAGAGACGGAGGAGATATTGAGGAGGTTTTATGAAATGGGAATAATTCCCTGTGTTTTTTTACTGGCGATTTATGCTACCATGGTTTTATGTCATATCATCAAGACAGTTAGAAGAAATGAAGGAGGTTAGACAGAGAGCGGAACGTGTATGAGGCGTAAGGCACTGGATCAGTTTTGGTTTTAAATATCCATTTTATTACTTCAAGTTTGTGTCCCTTGTGAAGCGAATGATATGAAACAATGAGTTGCTGTTGAGCAGCAAACATAAATTTCGTGATTCACTTTGTCACTATGCTAAGAAAGATGCCTAGCCAAACAGTCCATGACAGGTGATCCAATCTCATTGTATTCACTGGAGAGCAGAGTCTTTCTCGTATTTGTAGCAAAGACAATCACAATCTGAATCTCGTGTGTCAATGCTTGAAGCAAAACGCTATGCGTCAAATATTACAATTTACGCTGATCACAAGTCTTGATCGCTATGCTCGGTGTATACCATTGACCTTGCCGTATGCCATCTCCAATAACGAATCGCTATCCTCTCACCATTCATTCTCATCATCTTCATTATCATCCTTTGAAGACCTCTTCCCCTCGGGTATATACTGACAAGCCACAGTAAAGCCCACAGCACAGGGAATCAATATCACCCAGGCCAGATGACCCCAGAAGATCTGCCCGCGAACACCCACGGCATAAATCGCTGTTGCAGCACCTGGTACAATGGCTCTAATACCACTTGCGAGACTCAGGGCCAGCGCGTTCAACGTGCCCAAGAAGTTGGGGTCTGGCGCAACGTCGTTGAGAGCTAGCTGCACGCCTGTGAAGGCCATGGACACGCCTGGTCCGACGACGGTGACCACCGCGCCCAAGATCCAGAAGATAACCGTCGTAGCGTGCGTGTCAGCCCGGAGGAGCGTGTTGAGAATTATGAATCCAACGAAGAACCAGGGGTACGCGTATCCACAGATCTTCATGACGCCGCGTGTACCTAGATGTCGGTGCAGTATGGGGAAGGCGATGAGCAACCAGATGGCCTGGCTGGCACCTTGGGTGGCCATGTAAATGGAGATCTGGAACGCGTTAAAGCCTGTACCTCCAAGTTTGATAGGTGTGTAAAGAACGACAGGAAGAATGGCCGTGAACACAAAGGCGAGGAACATGGCATGGCTGTAAGCCCAAAGAACGACGGCCACTTGGCGAGACTTGACGAGTTCCCAAGTTGACATTCGAGGCTCGCTATTCTCCTCACGATGTGAATTCTTCGGTTTACGAAGTGTCTCTTTTAGAAGGAGAGCAGTTGTGATGCAACTTGTAGAGCTGATCAGACCAACAACAATACCTTGCAGCGCGTAGGGATAGTCGATGAAGAATTGGACATTTCCAAACGCTCGCGGAAACTGATGAGCTGGGTCTGCGAGGGCACCGCCGATGATAGGGCCCAAGAAAATTCCTATGTTTCCACCAAAAGCAAACCAGCTGAAGGCCTTGGCCTGTGTCTCAGGGGTGCTGAGTTCAGACAGCATAGTCCTGATGACAAGACCGGAGCCAGAGAAGAGACCCGCTATGCATCGGAACAAGATCATCTGCCAGATCGTCTTTGACATGCCAAACAACACAGGCCCAACAGCCGTGCCAAAGAGCGTGATGAGAAGAACAGGTTTTCGGCCAATACGATCGGCGAGCCGACTCCAGCTCAGAAGCACCGTCATCTGGGTAGCCGAGAACAGCGATTCGATAAGACCGCTGTAAAAACCAACGTCACTCTTGGGTAGGTTGCCATTCTCCTGGACCATCTGCGCAATGAAGGGAAAGATGGAGAAGAAGGCAATCGGCTCCATCACGCGCGCGTAGCAGAGCAGCAACACCGGCAGTTTCGGCAGCGGTTTGCCCTCCGGCTTCGCAGCACCCGCTTCCTCCGCCGTGCCATCTCCAGAGGAAGTCACAGCTCCATAATCAGCAGGCGACGCGGTGCCGATGAGAGTTGAGGCTTCGGTGTCGACATCAGGGGCAAGTTGACCCCCGCCTGCGAAACGCGCAAGCAACGGTCCAGCTTCAGAGTCATCCCGGTCATTGCGCGATGCAGAGGCAGAGGCAGAGGCAG
>VYWZ01001175.1:0-16057 GCA_008711595.1 Fusarium xyrophilum | reverse complement strand
AACGGATAAATCGATTGGATCAGGGCCTTAATTAGCAATTGATCGCGTCCTTGCTGTAATCTGCAACCCTGCCCGTATAACAGGGACGGACATGAACAGGGGTAAAGCCGTCGCTGGTACCGGGGAGGCTTCGCGAAAGCAGGGGTCGTGTACCGGGTATCAGGGATCAGGTAGCCCTCCCCCTGGCCTGGCATTTTTGGCAGCTAGCGGTAGGTGGTCCCCTGGCACAATGTTCGAAAGGGGTTTGATGTCACTAGGAGCTGTATCTAGCGTGAAGATTGAGGAACCCAAGGGCTTTGAGCTGAAGCGGCAGAGAATGAGCAGGAAACAGAGGCAAAGAAGCAATGAAAGGAAACTGAGACCATGCAGTGACCTTGACCTTGACCTTGGAGGTGATGCCAATGATCTTCCTTCGGCCCGTCGAACAACAGAGGCTTAGGGGATCGGGGTCGATTGATGATCTGTGCTGGGCTATGGGCCACGAGAGACAAAGTTTGAGGAGGTCCTGTGCTGTACAGTATTGGATGAACCACTGGGCACAGATCGCCGGATGCCATCACCTCCAATGATGGATGAGACTTGTCGCTAGGTAACAATTTCCTAGGTGAGCCAAGTCAATTTACGGGAACTGAAGCTCTATCGAGCTCGACCGCAATGAAAAGTGAGGCTTAGTCAGGAGCCAAATGTCCGGTGCAAGCGCCTGTATGAGGTTCCTGCTCCTTTAACTCCAATGACTGGCAGACTTGGTGACATCCCCAAAGAAGGTGCCAACTGGTAGTCATTGCGCTCCTCCCATTTGTCCTGGCCCAAAATGATTCCCAATTTGTCGATATCTAATCACCGGAGTTGGGCACACAACCAGCGCCCAGCGTTTACGCCATTGATCAACCACGAGAGCGCCGTCATGCCTAACTTTTGCGCCGAGTGGCAGACTAATTTGGAGCCGGCTCTTCAGATGAAGCAATTGGTGCCAGCCATGGTGGCATCTAGACGCTCGATGGCGTGGAAGCGCGGGCAAAGGGTGTAAATGACGATCCAGCAAGACGGGGAAATTCGGCTTTTAGGGGAAACATTATCTGGCCGTTCTGTTTGCTTGCGAATTCCGAGGTGATGTGACCGAGGTTAATACGGGAAGCTTCATTTGTTTTCACATTGTTTGCCGGTGAGGAATTCAATATTACTGATCCTGTGATAGTCTTTACGATCCATTGATCCTCAGACCTCTAGCATTGAGGCGACATCGGACACTGGTCAGGGCCTGCGAAGGCTGGATTGTGCGGTTTCGGTCATGTCATCGATGGTAAGCAGGGTCACAGCTTGTTTGATCGGCTTGGTCAATGTGCGCAAGTTCATGAGGCGGGGAGTCGGTGACAGCAATAGCTTGCGGCTTAGTGGTCTCGTGGTGAGAGACGATATCATGGATGAAGAAAAAGCGGGGACAGATGAGCAGGTTCCACAAAATCTTGATCGAGCCCGCACGGCAATTGCTTGAGTCTCCACGATATTCAAGGAATGGCATTGTCCCGGGTGGTTGACTCTCACCATGCCCTGGACTGTCAGGCGGGAACTCGTGATGGACAGTCATGGATGGCTTTGGCTTTGGTCATGGCCATGAATAGTCATGGAGCGGCCGGACGGCAGACCGCATCGCATCGATCAATCCGTGGCTCCGTTGTGATGCTGAAGCGAGACGCAGGAGAATGCATTGGTTTGCCCATCTTGCATATCGTCTGCAGGCCCAAGGTCAGGAACGAAGAAGCTAGGGCACGACTAGTAAACGAGGCACCGACGAGTCTCTTGCTCTGTCTCGCTGATTTTTTTGTACTGAGGCGCCCTTTGCGCAACCATCTCAGCCATGAATTACCCCTCGTCGAGAGGGTTTCTAAGCCCGCTTTTGCTATCAGCTACCCGGCACTTCCACCATCAACACCACCTTTTTGTATCTCATGACAGCTGACAGTATCTACATATTGAATTATGTACAGATTAGGAAGAATGATAGGCCTGATCAAGTCCGGGGTGGTGGCGGGAGAGTTATTGATCATCATTCAATAAGCACAAAATGCATATTGGGTAATCTAGGAATATGTGATGGCTAAAAACACTGATCGTATGTGGTGGCATCCAATCCGATAACTTGTCACGCAAAGTGCAAGATGAAGGTAGAGATAGTTCATGTGATGAGACTTCCACCAAGCAGCCCGCCAGATTCAGTCACATAAAGTATACTTTCATCTTTTCTGTCACGATTTCTGACTCGAAAAATACTCGCTCAAAAAAGGGCCGCTGCGTGATGTGTGCATTCCGTTGTTTCTCCTCTCCTGCGAGGCCATCCATTTACGAGTATCCTAAAGTTCTGTGCATGCATGAGGCGACGAGAGGAGACGTGAGTGGGACGAAAAACCATTGATATCTGAAGTCTACTGGGAGTCTGGTACCGAGTTTATCGTATTTTTACTTTGAGGGGAATTTTATCGGGTGGTTTTTTGAAACCGCGTTTTCTAGCTGCTTTGGTGCCTTTTGGCCGTGCATATGATATGACACCTATATACTTACGTAGACACACACACATTTCGAGAGTCCAGAGTGCTCTTATGATCGATTCTCCCTTTTTGCTGAGGGATGATTCAAGACAGAAACCCCAAGCTTGGCGATAATGACTCTGATGGTTTCCGTAGTGCGGCAAAGGGTCGCATCCCCCACACAACTAAACATCCCACGTTTCTGTCTGTCCTTGAGAGCTTCACCCAACCCAAGTATGTACTGCCGGATACCTGGGTTTTGACATAGCTATGGTACCCAGACAACAGGGGATGAGAGCTTCTTCAGCCGGGAGGCCCCCAAACCCCCGGGACCATAAAGACTCCACTGAACTGCTAAGGTCGGGTTTTGGTGATTAGGTCACCTTTGGCTAGGTCAGGTTAGGTTGAAGAGAAGAGGGGGGAGAGAGAGAGAGAGAGAGAGAGAGAGAGAGAGAGAGAGAGAGAGCCCCGCTTAGACCGGACACAATCCCGCCCGTGGACACTGCACTGAGCGCCACTCTTTTTTCTCTCTCTCTGACCTTGAGAGCCAGCCTCCCTGCTACCTTTTGGTTGCCCCCTGGCGTTTCACTGTAGAGAGAGTGATGACTTGGGGGCGTGGGGTTATCTTCCCGTGTTCCTTGCCCTGGTTAATCACCCTCGCACTCAATCCAACAGTCAAGTTCAATTCAACTGTTGACCATGGATGGGAGTCCACTCCGACCCGTACGCTTTTCCTCCACCCCCTGGAACTTGGAACTCCCACTTGGGACAGGCCAGGACCCCCTGAACTGGGAGAAAAGACGGTTCCACCTCACTGACGAAAGACGTGGGTGTGTGGTGGCCACCAGGAACTGTAGAGCACAGAGCAGGGGACAGAGAGAGCAAGACTCCCATATGTCAAAAACGACTACTACCAGGGTCGTCGACTAACTCAAGTTAAGGTGATAATACACGGCATTCCCCAGACCCCGATGTAGACGGTGTTCTTGTTCCCATCTCTTCCCCTCGACTCGACTCTACTCGACTCTATACCATTTACATTATTCCTCGTACTCAAATCTCCTCTCCATCATCTCATTGTTTTGCGTTAAGTGTGTGCGTGGGTTTGGTTTACGGTCTGGTCTATTTTTACTTTTACGACTTGCTTCTACTACTCTTGAATACGCCAACATCAACAGCATCACAACCAAAATAATTCGTCATCACCTAATCTGATACCTTCCTTGGACCGTTGAGCTCTTGAACGTTGCTGCTTCTCCACCCCTGTCGCTCAATCCCATCCGCAGCATTCCATCCAACGCGAACTCGACGAATGACCTGACTCACATCCAGTCAGCACAACCAGACAACGATATATCGACGACTAATAAGGATTAATTGCAATTGGTCAATTTGGACTGGAGTGATCGTATCGACCTCATCACTCTGTGTTGATAAGTAAAGGTAAGCAAGAGGAAGAGCCAAGAAAAGAGAAGTCGAAGGCGTCAGTGGCAGATTTGTTTGCAATTGTTCTACACACTTTATTCAACACAACACAGCACAGCACATCACAACATCGTTCCATATTGTCTTATTTCTCCCCACAACCACGCAGGTACTGTACGTCGGTTGCAATGCACAGACGGGCTTGAAGCATACAGGCTATGCACATGGGCGGATCGTGCCGCAGACAGACATGACAGGACTGGACCATACTGTACATGCAATGCACTATTCAGGCGAGACAAGTTACGAGGTGTTGGTTTGGGTCCAAGAGATGATTGTTGAATGACTTTGACATGGGATGATAAGAGCATGGGCAAAGCAAGGCAAAGCAAAGCAAAGCAACGCTACGGAAAATATGGGCACCTCGTGAGAAACCGTTCAAGGTGGAGGCGTGCTTGCTTTTTTGGAGTCGGGGGGTTCACAGAGGAACAACGTCTTTTTTTTTTTACGCCCTGAAGCCCCTCTAAGACGTCTTTCGCTAGGTACCTCGTGTGGCCGCTACAGCTACGCGTTGCAGAAGGTCCCCCCCTGCGAACCTGAGCATTCCAATTCCTCGACAAGTCCTCCATGGCCCCCTCCAACCCTCTTGACATCGTCTCCCTTCATTCCATCACATTTCCCACAAACAATCAATTGAATTCGCGACTTCTCGTCCCCAGGTGACTTGCTAACATTTCTCTTCTTTCCCAGCCAACCGAGTTCTCCCTCCTCGATTTCCTGTTGCTGTGGTGCAGTTCTATCGAGTTTGATCCCAACATCATCACCACCACCACTTACACCATCGTCGATATCGAGTTTTTGTTACTCCAGCTTCATCATCAGCCTGCACTCTTCTCTTGGATAATTCAGACACGACTGCTTGCTAGAGAGAAAGGGATAGAAGAGGATCGAACAGAAAGAGCCGGATCATTTCTTGGTTCGAGTGGTTGTATGAACCCACCGGCCGAACCATTGGTCCCCCGATGATCTGAACGGCGACATCGATCGTCAGCGGCAATCGCACGCAATGTTTAGCAACCAGCCTATGCGAGCCAGTCTCCAGGTGGCTCCCCTTGCCATCGCCAGATCACGAACTGAATCATCTGGAGATGCTTCATCGACCTCAGAAAACGACAACACTCTCTACTCACAATCACAAATGACACCCCCAGCTACACCAAATGGCTCGCAGGAGGATCTCTCACCTTCACCTCAGTACATCCCTCCCCAAGTCTTCCACAACTTCCTGCGAGCCTTCTATCCTTTCAACCCCAGTTATGTCATGTCCGACTCGAGTGTGACATTGCCTCTGAACGAGGGTGATGTTATTCTCGTGCACTCTATTCACACCAATGGATGGGCTGACGGCACATTACTTATCTCGGGCGCTCGAGGATGGTTACCGACCAACTACTGCGAGGCTTACGAGCCCGATGACATGTGCAACCTTCTAAAAGCTCTGTTGAACTTTTGGGATCTGCTTCGAAGCACATCAGTCAATGATAAGGAGATCTTTGGCAACCAGGAGTTCATGAAGGGCATCATTGCTGGTGTTCGATTCCTATTGGTGAGTTGTTCTTGGTTCACTTTGACAATTGACTTCTAACTGTACAAAGGAACGAACAAACTGTCTCAGCCGAGAGTCTACCCATATTCAAAGGAACGATGCTCTGCGCAAGTGCCGCAAGTCTCTTCTCTCTGAACTATCGTCCTTGGTCAAGACAGCAAAGCGATTACAAGAGACACAACGTCTCGAAGTCGCTCCCGTTGAAGATGTGAATGATATCATCGACGAGATGATCCTCAAAGCCTTCAGAATTGTAACAAAGGGAGTTCGGTTTATGGATGTGCTCGAGGATGACCGAAGGGCACGTGCGCCTTTGGCTGTTACTGTTATGGATACAGTGCTCGAAGAATCATACGTGCCGCCAACACCACCCGCTGATCAGCCTTCCTTTGATGAACAGAGCCAACGCAGCACAAACATAAATGACACGGATTCCCAAGCTGCCGCCAGTGTCGCTGCCTCTGAATCGAGCGAGACTACTCAAACATCAACATCCATCTTCAACAAGCGATTATCGTCACTCAGTGGTCGTACTGGCCCGAGCTCTCACAGGTTGTCCCAGGGAAGCCTTTCGCAAGCCCAAGCTCACCGCTTGTCGGCCACTATTTCGCACCGAGTGTCTCTTGCTGGCCCATCGTCAGTGTCAAGAGCCCATCACCTAGTTACTGAGCGCCTGAACCGCAGCCACGACACGTTCCTGTCTCATCTGGGCTCCTTCATCGGCCGCCTGCATCTTCAATCACAGTCGCGCCCCGAGCTCGCGTCAGCGATCCGACAGTCTGCGGTTTCAGGTGGAGAATTGCTTGCAGTAATTGACGGCGTCTATGACCACATCAACTCCAGCTCCGAGGCTCTTGCCCGAGCTCGATCCACCATGTTCGCCCGAATCCAAGACCTAGTCTTTTCTGCCCGCGATACCCTTGTCAGCGCTGCCTCTGAAGATGCCGATTTTATTATGCCCCACGACAACACGATGCTCCTCGCGTCCGCTACGGGCTGCGTTAGGGCCGCTGGAGATTGCGTTGCCAAGGCAAAATCTGCTATCGAGCGCATTGGCGATTTTGAATTCGAGCTCGAGACTAGCAGCCTTGGGATTGATCTCAGCATTCTCGATATCGATATCGAGGAGCGAGCTAGGACCCCATCTGTTTCAGAGCACAATGACGCTGTCAGTGTTGCCGGCTCCAACCGATCCTCCAATTCATCTCACGGTCATGCTCGTCGCCTCACTGTTGTCGCAATTGATAAGCCTCTTCCTGAGGTTCCTCAGGTGACCACACCTACTGATGAACAGACCGCTCACCCTTCACCCACCTCTTCACGACGCTCGTCAGTTGCTGATGACAACGTCTCCAGCGTTGCATCCTCCATTTCCTCCTCCCTGCGACCTTCTCTTCCTCCCCTTCCCAAGCTTTCTACCACTCTCCTTGCCAACGAGGAATACAGCCCTGTTGATAACAATGATAACGACTTCAATTCCTCATCTCGGTTCGACAGTATGGTTGCATCAAGCGCTGGCAGCAGTGCCACCTACCTCAGCCGTGACTCCGAGGTCAGCATTGTTTCGCAGTCTTCCACTCGAGCTACCACTCCTGAGCAGAACCTTGCCCCTCAGAAGCAGCCTTCGCTGTCGAATTTGAGCAACGGTGGAAGCTCAGAGGATGTCGATGTCGAATCGAGACTCATGGAGAAGACCTTTGCTCACGAGCTCATGTTCAACAAGGAGGGTCAAGTTACTGGCGGCTCTCTCCCCGCTCTTGTCGAGCGTCTCACAACCCACGAATCTACTCCCGATGCCATGTTTGTCTCTACCTTCTACCTCACCTTCCGCCTCTTCTGCACGCCGATTCGACTGGCTGAAGCGCTTATTGAGCGATATGACTACGTTAACGACTCCCCTCATGTGGCTGGACCTGTTCGTTTGAGAGTATACAATGCTTTCAAGGGCTGGCTCGAGTCCCACTGGAGGGATGAGACCGACCGCGATGCTCTTGACTTGATCATGCCATTTGCTGAACACAAGCTGGCGTCCTCTCTGCCTTCTGCTGGTCGACGTCTGTTTGAGCTTGCTCAGCGTGTCTCTGGCGAGGGTCCTTTGGTGCCCCGGCTTGTCTCCTCAATGGGCAAAACCAACACTTCCATTGCTCAATACGTGCCCGCTGACACTCCTTTGCCCATTCCTGCCATCACCAAGGGCCAGATCAACCTTCTCTCTGCTTTCAAGATGGGTGCCGCCCAGCCTAGCATTCTTGACTTTGACCCCCTCGAGTTGGCTCGCCAATTGACCATCAAGCAAATGAATATCTTCTCCTCTATCCTTCCCGAGGAACTTCTTGCTTCTCAGTGGATGAAGAATGGTGGCGTCGCCGCTCCCAATGTCAAGGCCATGTCCTCTCTGTCAACTGATCTTTCCAACCTCGTCGCTGAGACTATCCTCCAGCAGCAGGAGGTCAAGAAGCGTGCTCAGGTCATCAAGCAATGGATCAAGATTGCTCACCAGTGCCTTGAGCTTCACAATTATGACGGTCTTATGGCTATCATCTGCAGTCTCAACAGCAGCACTATCAGTCGTCTCCGAAAGACTTGGGATGCCATCTCCACCAAGCGCAAGGACATGCTCCAGAACCTTCAGGATCTGGTCGAGCCCTCTCAGAACAACAAGGTCTTGCGAACAAGACTCCACGACCATGTTCCTCCCTGCCTGCCCTTCCTCGGCATGTATTTGACCGACTTGACATTTGTCGACATTGGTAACCCTGCCACCAAGCAAATGTGCCTGGGTCCCGAGTCTGAGGAGGATGGCAATGGTGGCATCACGGTTGTCAACTTTGACAAGCACACCCGCACTGCCAAGATCATTGGAGAGCTCCAGCGGTTCCAGATTCCCTACAGACTTACCGAGGTACCTGATATGCAGGACTGGATGTCCTCTCAGATCAGCCATCTCCGCAGTGAGGAGGGCAATGTCCAAGTCACCTACTACCGCAAGAGTCTCCTGCTTGAGCCTCGTGAGACTGCCAGCCGACCTCCAGTTGACTCTTCCGCTGCCTCCATCGTTGGCGTTGGAGGTGGCCGCCCCGACCTCTTCAGCTGGATCTCCCGCGACCGAGGCACCTCAACACCAACTCCTACCCAGATATAAGATTTGCTTATCGCATCAGATCCCTGCCGGACTGAACAGCAATTTACCTTGACCATTATCACACGCACATATTACCTCACACCAGTAACTACTTCATCTTTGATACCCCCCATTTTTGTTTGAACTTCTTTCAGCAGATGGGAAACATCGTCATGTTCCTTATGACCTCTATATCCATCAGCACAGCGGCGTTATTTACATTTGGGTCTGATAGTTTATGTTTTACGGTTTTCAACTCGGTTCCCATGGGTGGAACTTGTTCAAGGATCTCATCACGAAGCGCGAGTGCTGGGTCCTTTGAGGTTCGACGCTCACATCAGAGATCGTCGGCCTCCCTCCAAATTTCAGGGTACAGCTCATCCCGCATTCTTACATTCTACTTTCTCACATTCATTCTCTTCCTGGTTTTTGCATCCCTGTATTGTCTCTTCAGGCGAAGATGGGGCAGGGCGGTGGAAAAGGAAAAATAACCTCTGGTCACGGTGCATTCGAAAACGGCTTGCAAACGATTCATGGGTGCCTGGGTTGTTTTATTTTTCTTCTATTCTTGGGTTTCTTTTTAATGTATCCTCAAACGCCGCCGGCGCGAAAACGAGTGTATCTGATTCTTACTCTATGAAAAAGAGACGGCAAGCCTGTCGTATCATGTCTGTCATTCATCATTGAACTTCTGGGAAAGGAGTCCGGTGAAACAAGGACTGAGCAGGCAGGACAGGTGATGGAAAAGAAAGACAAAATGGATGTATTGTGCAATAGAATAGGAAGAACAAAAAGAAGTATTAGGATTTATTGTCCTTGAAACCTGTTTTCGCTCTGCAACTCTGATATAATGTGACCGCTAAGTCGGGGTGACTTTACTGCAAATCGACCGCATGGCCGTGACTTTGAGCATAACAGCAGAGCTACAATCATATGTAAAAACGAGATAGCCCAGTCCATAGGTAGTATGACCCATCCAACTCCCCAATGTATGCATGCTGAACGCCGATATATCATTAAACTATTAGGTATTCTTATAAATAGTAGTCCCATTCATCTCTCTCCCTTTCCTACGCCTCTGTGAGGGCGATCTTCTTATCTGTAGGTGCGACAATGACATCCTCGATCTTCTCGTCGCTGAACCTAAGATCCTCTTCAACTGAGACGGAGTCCTGGATCTTCATGAAGATGACGGGGGCGGCGAAGATGGTGTCGAATGACTCGCCGAGGCCATCAAGACGCCAGAATATGGCTGCACCGGCGGACTGGATACCCTTGTAGAAACCTGGTTTGATGAGTTAGTGCTCCGATATGCACACAAGTGAGAAGGATGATTGAGACTTACCAGCAAAGTTGGCTGTCTTGCGGCCAGAGTTGGAGGTCCCGCCAAAGACAAACTAGACCCGACCCCTGCCCGTCCTTGATAGTCACAATTGGAGAACTGTGTGTATCACGAGAAGGCGAAGAGAGAGAAAAGAAGGAGAATGGATTGTCAGGGGTCTCGTCGAGTGGTGAGAGTGGAGTGGTGAGGGTGGTGCGGGTTAGTTACAGGGGGGTTAATGGGGAGATGCAGAGCTGGTCGACAGCTTTCAACCGCCAAGTCTTGCGGCTCGTGTCATCATCTCATCTCAACCACCACAGAAACTCGATTCAGAAATGTCTCCTCAAACTCACCACCAAAACGTCCACGGTATTCCCCGGATTCACAAGATCAAAAGCCATCGTCTCCATGGGGTAGCATTTTCTCAACCATGAGAGGCTATCCAGCTCGAGTGGCGTGCCCTAATGGTAACGTTCGTGGATGTCACAGATGCCCGCATTGGTAACGTTCTACAGAGTACCCAAACTTTAGCTTTGTGAGGACAACTGTGGATTCGATCTGCCAGGCTGAGATGAGAGCGGCTGGTTAGGGGCTACTGGGGTCATCATCTGCAAGTTGAACTTGGTGACATCCTTCTTGGAGGTAGTAACATTTACATTTCATCGTATCCGTACCTAGATTTCATGGTTGCTTTTCTGAAGCCGTTTCAAGACGTGGAGGCCGTTGAGCATTTTTAGTTGTCTCCAAGCCCCAGATCAATTTAGGGTCTTACAGGGGAAAGGCCCGACTGCCAAGCTCCGTGATTGGCCATTCCCTATAAGTTAAAAGGATATTTATATTAGATCACCTGACGGTTGTCAGACTTATAAAGCTTTCTTTGTCTCCGGGAACAACATGGAAGCCATTGTATATACGAGCTTCACATAATACAACATGTGAGCTCTCTGGACAACACATTCGAAACCAAACAGACTCATATAATACAGGCAAGTTACTAAAGAAATCAAAAGGCCATTATGATATCTTTACAATGCCATTATTTGTCATAACTCCTATGATCCTCCTTTGTTGAATCTGGCCATTAACATCACGTGAGCCTGACAAATTCTCACGCTCTGATTCGCTCGGATAAGATCGGGGAGCCATTCTGACGTACCAGCACCGAGGAGCCGGGCTTTGAAATCACAAGCCTCCACTATCCATCCACTAAACCTTTACCTCTCTCGATACCAATCCTCAACATCAACATCAACATCACCACCACATGCGCCCACAATGCTTGCCTCAAGATCGATAACGAGAATCGCCCTGCGACGGGGATGCCCCCCGAGGCAATTCTCAACCTCGAGACCTCTCGCTGTGTCCTACCACTCATATACTCTCCCAACACATACCTCGACACCCCCGAGAAACGACGACGTTCCTGAAACTTCAATAACACAACCTGATCCTCTTCCTAAAGTCCACGAGACACGACCTCCTCCTCAACAACCGCAGCATCCTCAACCACCTAAGCAACAAGAACCCACGCCAACACAAAATGCTACTCCCGCCTCATCGGCATCAGCTCCGAAGCTCAGCGAAACAGAAGCTCAAAGGCCAAAGGCGGCTAGACCACGATCTAGGCTACGACCGCGCAAGGCGGCTATGAAGTTGACACCCTCTGCGGTGGAGCAATTGCGAGAATTGCTGGACCAGCCGGAACCGAAGCTCATCAAGGTCGGAGTACGGAACCGAGGATGCAGTGGCTTGGCCTATCATCTTGAATACGTTGATAAGCCTGGTGCTTTTGATGAGACGGTGGAGCAGGATGGTGTCAAGGTCTTGATCGATAGCAAGGCGCTGTTCAGTATCATTGGGAGTGAGATGGATTATGTCGAGGACAAGCTTAACCAACGGTTTGTGTTCAAGAACCCAAACATCAGTAAGTTGCCACAATAGTCACAGATGGTGATAATACTAATAGATCTCTCAGAGGAGGAATGCGGCTGCGGAGAGTCCTTCATGGTCTAGAGTGAAAGCCACCGGTTGGTCATCGCATCAGTACATGCGAAAACAAAACAGAACACCACTCACGAGACGACGTCATTCATGCTTGAACGACAGGGATGTTTCAATCATCCCGTCATCTCAGCGCAAGAGACACAAGAGTCCCAAAACGGTCAAAGTTCGGCGAGAAACAGCCTGCGTAGAAGCATTTGCGAGTCGCGTCTTGTACAAAACCAAAAACAGGAGCCGTCGGGAAGCAGGTATGGTAATCCCGCAAGTGGCTAGGATTGGCATAATCATTGGCGTTGGGTTAGATTGGAGACATCACCTCCCTCTGTTTGAGAAAACCTTTATACATACACACATACATACATACACCAGCGTGCTGCTTTCTGGCACAGAAATGAGGAGACATGGAATGATGAGATGGTCACCACTAAAGGGATCTTTTGTAGATCAAAATGACGAACTTGTGGAAATAATATCATGGGTCACATCCTGAAATCCGTTGGCTGTGGAGCTTGTGTAAGTCAAGAGACTGACTACAAGCCACATCTTGAAGGTCACTATGTCTATGCCGATACGGGCTACTGACGAAGGGATGCTTTCCTTCCAGAAGTATTCGCCATGTCATATTCTCTTGCATGTTACATGTATGCAAGCCAGTCATGTGTCATGTGTATAGCATTGACCAGTATGGCTGCCCGTTGATATTAGTCACATGACTTCGCGATATGTGTTGCTCTAGATGTTGGCGTCGACCACGCCCTTTGACGTGACGCATCTTTAATGACCGTGATACAAATCGTGACTCTTCCGTTTACTCCTTGAATTTACATCAACATTACGAGCCATCGCAATATCCAACACCCATAACTTGGATATTCCCCTTACATACAGTTCAGCGCACTTCACTATTGTACCACATCTGCTAGACAAAGCTATGGCAGCCCTCACCAAAAGCAGGCGACCTCTTGAAGAGCCCAAAGAAGATCGCAAAGTCAAAGTCACAAAGACCAAGAAACGGTCATCACCTACTGCGCCAACCTCACCCGCTGACTTCACCACAATCATGACTTCTCAACTAGCTCTCATCGAAGCATCCAGCCGCACACCATTCGAGAAGAGTGTATGGACACTTCTCTGCCAGATCCCACGGGGTAGCTTCTCAACATACGGTATCATGGCCGCGCATTTAAAGTCATCACCAAGGGCTGTAGGCAATGCGCTGCGACGGAACCCATTCGCACCAGAAGTGCCATGCCATCGCGTTGTGGCTACTGGAGGTGCGCTGGGTGGGTTCAAGGGGAAGTGGCCTAAAGACGGTGAGGGAATCACTCTTGATGAGAAGAGGAAGCTCTTGAGAGGCGAAGGAGTGAGATGGGATGATAAGGGCAAGGTTGTAGGGACACCGTTTAGCGGATTTACTTGAATTGGCCCCTGATGAGACATCACTGATCAACTCTATTTCGTATAGTTAGAATGATAAACAACAAGCCTATTGTAGCCGAAACCCGGAGACGTTTTGGTGTCCAACGACAGCGTTTTTTATTCGTGCTTCACCTTGGGCTCACCCGAGACGGATTTGCATGACCGGTTTTCACAGCTCGGTAGTCTTGTGCCGCACGGGAACAGGTTTGGCGGTTAGTAAAAGAGTGGATCTGGTAGAGCCCTGAGACGGTAGATGATGATGGATCTTGGTCACCGAGATCCAATGCAATGCAAATGTGACGAGCCGGCGGGAACAGATGGTGGTTGTTATGTCATGCCATGTCGTGTCATCTGCTCGGAGAAGCGATATATTCTGCAGCATCGCCGAGGAGGTTGAGTGAGGTCAACTCTACACAATTGGCTTTGTATGGATTCAGTTTTAGAGACAGGAAACCGGGCAACAAAGGCATTAGTTATCATCAGACACGAAATGCACCACAACCAACATAACAATCATTATATCATAATCAAATCGGTGAATGTCTTTTTCCGTACACAATACTTGTCTCCAAAGTTAGCCCGACAAATCCCGTGCCCAAAATAGTGGATCAAACCACAGAGCACAAGCCTGGGTTAGTGGTCTGTCTGAGGCTCCTGATTGATTGATTGATTGATTGAGCGCCGTAGCTTCAAACCTCTTTTTCACGATCTAAACCGCTCTCTCCCCTTCTCTCCATCCCCCTCAAACTCCCTCCCTTTCTCGATCATATCCCCCAATCTCCCCTCTTCCTTTTTTATCCCGTCACAATGTTCAAGCTCGGCCGTAGTCGTGCTGTGGCTTCGGCCCTCAACGCCTCAAAGGTATGTCCCATTCATGTTATCGTCCGCTAAACAAAAGCTTGGTGATGCGCTCGGTATGTACAAACAGTTGCTAACTTTAATATTGATAGCTCCAGTTTGCTGCCCCTCTCGCTCGATTCCCCGGCGTTCAACAACGACGAGCTCTGAGCATTCACGAGTACCTCTCTGCCGACCTCCTCCGACAGGTAAGGTTTTATCTACTCAATGTTCCCCCCCTTTGACGATCCTCGATACTACGAAAAAAGAACCACAAACTGCGGGACTCACCTCAGAAAAAACCACGGCTGCTAACCAACAACAGTACGGCATTGGTGTCCCCGAGGGTTCCGTCGCAAAGTCCGCCAAGGAGGCCAAGGAGATCGCTGAGAAGATTGGCAACGATGACATGGTCATCAAGGCCCAGGTCCTTGCCGGCGGCCGAGGAAAGGGTACCTTCGACAACGGCCTGAAGGGCGGTGTCCGTGTCATCTACTCCCCCCACGAGGCCGAGATGTTCGCCGAGCAGATGATCGGCCACAACCTCGTCACCAAGCAGACGGGCGCTGGCGGCCGTCTCTGCAACGCTGTCTACATTTGCGAGCGCAAGTTTGCTCGTCGTGAGTTCTACCTCGCCATCCTCATGGACCGTCAGAACCAGTGCCCCGTCATCGTCTCCTCTTCCCAGGGTGGTATGGACATCGAGACCGTCGCCAAGGAGACCCCCGATGCCATCCACACCAACTACATCGACATCAACGTTGGTGTCACCGACGAAGTCGCCCGCGACATTGCCACTAAGCTTGGCTTCAGCGAGCAGTGCATCGAGGAGGCCAAGGACACCATCCAGAAGCTCTACAAGATCTTCACCGAGAAGGACTCTACCCAGATTGAGATCAACCCCCTCTCCGAGACCTCCGACCACAAGGTTCTCTGCATGGACGCCAAGTTTGGTTTCGACGACAATGCCGAGTTCCGACAGAAGGATGTCTTCGAGTGGCGCGATACCACCCAGGAGGACCCCGATGAGGTCCGCGCTGCTGAGTCCAACCTCAACTTCATCAAGCTTGACGGTGATATCGGCTGCCTCGTCAACGGTGCCGGTCTCGCCATGGCCACTATGGATATCATCAAGCTGAACGGAGGTCAGCCCGCCAACTTCCTCGACGTTGGTGGTGGTGCCACTCCCGCCGCTATCCGAGAGGCTTTCGAGCTCATCACCAGCGATGCCAAGGTCACCGCCATCTTTGTCAACATTTTCGGTGGTATCGTCCGATGTGACGCCATCGCCACTGGTCTCATCAAGACCGTAGAGAGCATGAACCTCCGAATCCCCATCATTGCCCGTCTCCAGGGCACCAACGTTGAGCAGGCTCACCAGCTCATCAACGACTCTGGTCTTAAGATCTTCTCCATCGATGACCTACAAACCGCTGCCGAGAAGGCTGTTCAGCTGTCCAAGGTCGTCAAGATGGGTAAGTTGCCTCGACCCCCGTATTGTCTGTTCTGATTGCTAACACTTGAATAGCCCGTGACATCGATGTCGGTGTCGAGTTCACCCTCGGTATCTAAACAGCTCCACTTGGAGATGCTGTTAGACGAGCAGCGGTGAAAGGATATGATATAATAACAAGATGCGAGACTTGAGCGCCAGGAGGCTGCGGTTCCGACCAGAACCGAGAGTAGATGAAACAAAAACTCATGAAAAAGAGGGGGAGACATGGGTGGATATTCCTGTTCTTTTTTTTTTTTTTTTTTTTTTTTTTTTTTTTTTTTTTTTTTTTTTTTTTTTTTGTTTGTTTTTT
>VYWZ01001168.1:0-12836 GCA_008711595.1 Fusarium xyrophilum | reverse complement strand
CGCAGTGGAAGCGCGGTATGTTCTTCTCTATAGTGAGAATTCGAAATTCGTACTGACTCATCTCAGCCGGGCTCATAACCCGGAGGTCACTGGATCGAAACCAGTAGCTGCTATGAAGTTCTATTTTTTTCAGACACTATTATTATTTGTCTTTGGTTTTTTATCCGCTCTCTGATTTTCTTTATATCATTCTGGCTATATATTAACTTACCTGTAGATAATTTTCCTACAGTGTCTATTTAAGTTAGAGAGTGAAAGGATTGCTGGTTTTAATAACCAAACACCAGGTAGAACCTGCAGATTAACCTGATAAATTCATCACAGTAGTCTGGCAGCTGCCGATCACTCTTTCCAGGTTCAGTGACGGTGATAAGCGCGCTAGCAGTATTGGAACCGCGTGTAAGTCAAAACAACTCATAGGTACTGGGAGGAGAGTGAGGCTACTTTTACTGTTGATATGCAGCATATACTACAGGTCTGTATTGACCTGGCAAGAGATTGTAGGATTGCCTTACTTTATTTGCACGGTACGGCAGGTTACTACAAGATCCAGGCAAGTCGATTGATATCCCCAACATGGCATATCCAACATGACACTTGAGGATCAATGTCGAGTGACAAATTAGAGCTTAGAAAAAGGCATAGACACAAGGCCTCTAGAGCCTTTGCTCAATACTAAACCCGTTACCTAATCCCGTTCTGCAGCCAAGTATGAGCACTAGCGTCAGTATAGCTCAACGTCGAAATGATCACATATCAACGTCAAGCTTGCTAGCTGCATAGGACCTCACCAAGGCCAATTAGAAGCAAAGCAAGGAACCGTCAGAACGGATCTGCCAATATGCGAGGAGTGGACCCGTACCTAGCATTTGTGTGCGAGATTTTCAGATTCAGATGAAGTACTCCATGGAGCAATATCATACATGATGCATTTCTCAGACTTGCAGCAGAATATAATGGGCTACACAAATGATTTCAAAATCGTGATCAACCTTTCATTAGCAACAACAAGATTCTGCCATAGACACCATCAATCGCCACTATAAGGGAGAGCTAGTCGACTTCACGCTGATGACGATAAATGTCTTGCCTGGAAGTCGAGCACGTTGGAATTGTTATTTGTCACTTTTGACCCAATGATCGAACCCACATCCGAGCCTCAGTCAAGAAAAGAAACCGGTTCTCAGATCTACGATCAGATCGTCATTCTGTCTCTTCTTGGCGTGTTTCTCAGCGCAGGACAGGAAAATCTGGGTTATATCCCCTGCACTTACAGGAAGGAAACATTTCGGTCCGTTCCCCATCACCATCCGTGGCCAAGGATCAGAACGTCTTTTGAAATCCTCCGCATTCTCATTATGATCGACATGGCTGAACCGGAGACCGAAGCCCTATTCATGAGTCTCGCCAGGATGTATCACCACAATAGACCTAGGAAATCGATAGTTTGACTTTAGGGTCCTTGATAACAACCAGTCGTATGTACAATGGCATAGTGACTAGCAAACATAAATATTGCTATTCTGTAGAGAAACGTTTTTTCGATTCTTGTCAAGTCTTGCAACATGTTTTCGAGTACGTCAGATACCATCATAGCATTCTCAAGCAGCGCATCTATGGTCCATGGAGAACCCCATGAGTGGATCTCCAAGACGCCTATATAATGTCCAAAATCTGTTCTTGATATCCTGATCGCTATTCAGAAGGGTACCTGACTTGGAGAGTAATTGATATCGGGTTATCGATACGCGTTTCTCTCTTCTCATTGCTGCGCTCTGCGCCCCCTCGGCTCTTTCTTTCCCCTGATTAGCAGCAGAGGGATTAGATGCGCTACTCGACCACCCGGAAGCGCGCGTAGAGATTGACCGACGCGCTTGAAAGAGCATCAAGTCAGCCAAGAGGAGCAGAGACATGAGCCTCGACAGCTCAAGACTGGCGTCGTGGGTGGCGTTGTGTCCTTGCTCGGAGGCACCGTTGAAGCTGTTGTCGACAATATCGTGGGTCTGATACCTACCAACAAGGCCGTTGAGGGTCTGCAAAAGTTCCCTAAAGCTTCTCACCCGTTCAAGGCTCCTGGTCAAACTGACCAGCGAGGCCTTTGCCCTGGTCTCAACACTTTGGCCAATCACGGATGTAAGCTGAAGAATTGAAGGACTGGCGAGTAGGCAGTTAACACCTAATAGACATTCCCCGAAACGGTATCACTACGATCAGCCAGATCCAAGCTGGACAGGAAAGTTCAACGAAGGCGACGCGTCTGCTACACGTAAAGACTTTTACCTAAACGGAGACAACATTTCGTTCAAGTCAGAACTTTTCGAGCAAATGCACCAGCAGGCTCTCGCTGAGGGTGAGGGCACTTACAGCGTCGATGCGATCAAGGAACACTTCAAGAACAGATACAGAGATTCCAAGGCCGCCAACAAGCAGTTTTACTCCAAAGTCCCGAGTGCCGCAGTTGTTATGGGCGCACACTATTTCATCCCTGGCTTCTTCTCAAATGGCACCATTGGAGCGGGCGGTATTGCTAATGAAGCTTCCATCACTTCTTTCTACGGAGCCAAGCCAAAGCGCAAGAACGCTTGGAAAGATAAGGATCTTGAATATACCCATGTTCCTGAGCGTATCCCTGAGCAAGGCTGGTACCGACGTGCTACACTCATGACTATCCCTGAGGCTGTTGGCGGGATTCTTGATGTGTATCTTTACGCTCAGCCGGCCTTGGGAGGATCTGGCGCTGACGGTAGCTGGGTTGTTGGTGCACTCGACTTGCCCAAGGATCCTCAAGGTTTGAGCTGCTTCTTGTACAATGCAATCTTGGCCAACTTCCCTTCAGAGCTCTTCAACTCCGTGGAGCTCATGCAATCGATTCTCAATGCTGTCTCGGATGCTCTTGTTCCTGGGTACAAGGCTCTCGGCTGCAAGGTCGATTTCCCCGATGCCAAGGGATCTTCGGCGAGCAAGAAGTTCGCCGCGTACGAGCAGAAGTACGTTGGCCCTGCGAAGACAAAGGCTACAGGCAGTGGATGGTACCAAAAGTGAAGATATTTAGACATTAATAAGCAATCGTTTTATGCAACCAGTCATAGCATCGGCGGTGACAACTGGTGAAGCTCAGGATAAAATTTGTGTTCCGCGATGCTGCGAAAGCGTTCTTGTCCATGGCGACGCAGAAGGATGCCATTGCAGCGGGAGAGGCCCAGAGCCTCTTGCAAGGCATCAATCAGATTGGGGAGCATCACACTACAGCCGAGGAGGCTTTCACGAGTTTCATCTCTGACCCCGTCTCTGATAGAGTCGCTGAAGCGCAGGTTCATGCAATGGCTGACAAGTTTGAAGAGATGGTGGTGTTTGTATGACGAGTCGATCGATAAGAACACGACAAACTAGCAGACAGCTTCGCAACATTGTACAAAAACGGACAATCTGGACGCATCGAACGTCATTGAGTCTGCGATAAGATCTTGAACGAGCTAGATAGAAATTGAGAATTACGCTTATTGGATATCAAATGCACATCCAAGTTTTGTTGGCCCGACGGAAACTCCGCAGCCCGAAAGGTCTCGGAATCTGACGGGCAGCCTAACGCTAGTGATTAACGACAAGATATTGACAATACGACAAGAGGAAATGTCGACTAGTACCTCTTCCAGAGTTTCTGGTGTGAGAAGGAGAGCTTGTGTCAATTGCACCTCTGTCAAGTCGAAATGCCTGCCACTCTCATCTGACGAATGCCAGCGGTGTAATCGGCTTGGTAAGCGGTGCACTTATCTTAACGTTGTGGAGAGGCGAGAGCGTCCCTGAAGCTCGACGTACGTGTATGACAAAGGCTCTCTGGTTCAGATATCAACATCGCTTAGCCGTACACGGCTCCTCGAGCAGCAGCGGGTTCTAATGCAGTCAGATTGACCGAGTTTATCTCGGTCGAGTACGCGGACAAAGGGATCGTGTCGTACAGCGTGCATCCTGGAAACTCTCCTTCAGAGATGTTGGGCGGGATCGAGGGAGTTCCCAAAGAATCACGAGCAGGTAGGTCAGTCTGTCGAGTTGAGTCACCAGGATCAGCTGCTAACAGGAACAAGCTTTTTGTGGACACTCACTCCCGCGCTTTGCGCCAACTCTTTGGTTTATCTGGCATCGGAAAGGCGACCTTGTTTGGCCGGTCGTTACATCAACCTCACTTGGGATCTCCCTGAACTGATGACGAAGGAAGAGGAGATTGTTAGGGGCGACAAGCTCAAGGTTCGTCCTGTGACTCGGCTAGATATCGCTCGAAAATGCACAATATTCAACTGCGGTTTTCATCACGCACTTGAGATGTCCGACACAGAGGCGACTGTCTAGAGTGTATGGAATAATTATTACGTATCTAGTCTATCAAGGGATGTGTTCAAAGCGCTCCAACGTCATCAAATCCATACAAATACACTTTTGGTAAAAGTTCTCCCACTTGGCCAAGTGATTCCTTTATTGTTGCTTGCCCTCAGCAGTGTTGAGATTCTCCAACTGATCCAGACATCTCTTTCGGATACCAAAGAACGCTGTGACGTGTGCAACAACGCACCAAGCAAAGAGGATAGGAAGTCCAATGTGGAGGGAGTTGCCGCATCCAGACCAGACCTGGATGAGGATAATCCATAATGAATGAGCGGGGAAGAGGTATCCAATGCGGTAGAATCCAGCTGTAAGCTCAAAGGGGAAGACGACAGAGCCGACATTCATCATGAACCAGGTGAGAAGAAAGAAAGGCGTGAGTGCCATGGGGATGTAGCTTGCAATCAGAGTTTCTAGTACCTGGAAGTTGACATCCATGAAAAGCCAAAAGGTTAACCAGGATAGGGCAAACTGTCCGCCAGACACACCCCAGTCCTCACGGAAGGCCCAGATATAGCCCGTGACGATCAGGGCATAGAGCGCAGAGAATATCATGCCGTTGATGAAACGCATGATGAAGAGGTCGCGGATGCGCATGTTCTTGTGAAGGCCGAACTTGTCGTAGATGCCGTTCATGGCGAGGATGTAGAAGAACTGGCCGAGGATAGCCATGACGATGTTGATTGTGTTGTAGAGGTTTCGACTTCCTTGGTTGGTGGGCATGATAATGTCGGCGGTACCTTGAATGGGGTTGAGATATGCTTCGACGGCAGCTGGGTCACTGTTGTTGACACTTCGTAGGGCGGATCGGCCCTGTTGGGACTGGTAGTAGCTACCTCGAGCGGCGCTGATGACCTTTTGCAAGTTGGGAACCAAGTATCCGGAAGCGACAGTAGGGTATCGGGCGCTGTTGTAGATGTAGGTGATGCTATCGGCAGGGTTGTAGTTTTCAGCAGCAGATCCACCTCGAATAGCAGCAGCAAGCTTATCAGAAGAGCCCTTGTTGATGTAGATGGCACCCCAATAATCGGCGTGGCAGACACCATGCTTGACATCCTTCGTCTCGGGGTAGTCATCAGCAGATCGAAACTCAAGTGTGGGGAACGTCTTGTCCTGGAGATTCTTGTAGGCGCTGGCGACAGATCGTCCAACAGCACCACCATCATAATCGACGACTAGAATCTTGAGGCCTGATACTCGATCACCGACCTCGAATGTGGAACCGAAGACGTACGAAAGGTCGGCGAGGAATATGACAAGAATGGCGACCATGATTCCTGTGAGGATCTTGACCACGAGCCCTCTTCGGCCGTGCCATGTTGTTGAGTTGATGCCATGTCGTTGTGTGTCCTCCGTGACGGCCGGCTCGTCGTGTAGCGTGGGAGCAGGGGAGGATGATTGTTGTTCCAGATCGACTGCCATGTTGAAGACTGGACTGAACGAAAGGGGTAGGTGATGAAAGTCGAGATGTGGTTAGGGGCTGAAAGGTTTTTAAGAGTCAGACCACGCTTGATGGAGACCGGTAGTTGTTTTTTTCCGAACTGTCCAAGTACTTACTTAATTAATGGTATCTAAATAGCCATATCCACCTGATGGATGGCCCCGTGTTATTACTCTGTACTGTGGCTGCATATTCCGGACTCTTGAGTTCCCCCGTCGTAGGTACGGAAATCTAGACAAGTCCGAGCAGCGAGGCCTGAGTCGACTACACGCTAAACCTACCTTGTAGGGGCCTCGCGTAAGGGTCAGGACGGGGCGATCATTAGCTGCTAAAAAGTAGTACTTCTGTAACTACTCTGTAGAAGGTAGAAGCCGGCGCCATCTCGCGTCGCGGTGTGGCCGACACGCCGACTTTGGCGCTAAGATAACTGTGATCACAAAAGATGCCCACTTCCTCCAGAAGATGTGACAGGAAGGATTCGCTCTTTCGTGGATCTTCGCATGATCCAGATGGGCCGGTCGGCGTTTGCGCACTTTTCCTTGGCCGAGCGAGATATCGATTCATCAATCAATCAATCAATCAATCGATCTGCGATTACGTGAGATCCTCGCATGAAATCATGTACGTCATTTCGTTGTTATCGGCGAAGCGATGACTGCCATGCAATAGACCGGTCTCAGCTGCTCAGTTATTGGCAATGTGATGATGGAAATACCGAATATTGCCTCGCACTCATCGCACAAGGCACGCCTCTGACATAATTACGTGGTGCACAACCGTTTAACTCCGTGTGACACCTGATCAAGCCCCGTACGTGGCTCGTGCAGCGCTGCACGTATTTCCCTTGACGTCGTGAGAAGCACAGAATCCGTGATGGGTTAGCGCAGCAGCCAATGAATATGCATATCCTCCTCGGATACATGTGCCGACATTGATCAGCTGGCTTACCAAGATTGAATCTTGTCTGCGCAGTATACGGAGTACGAGTTGGTGAGATGCGTGCGTGCAGTGCAATGCAACACGCGGATCCGCTGGTTGATCTACCCCGGCCCCCGTCATTAACAATTTCGGAGCAGCCCTACGGCTACAGTGGGCAGTAGTACTCTGTACTCCGTAGCTGATTGAATATGTAAGGGTGCAGGGTAGTTCAAAGCTATTCCCCCGCCCACTGACCCTCAGCTTCGTCTTGTGTCTCGGAGTGGAACCATCAAATCAGACACCAAACACCTTCAACATCTCCTCCGTACTACTCTGGCATGATGCACCCCGGATACCAGATGCGGACACGTCAAGATTAGCAGTCCACAGTCCACTGACGTGACTCGGATGTCTCCCCCGGTGGATACTGATGAGATCGTCTGTTGCATTGAACTTTACGGGACTAAAGCAGTCAAGGGAGAGATGGAGATGTCGCGCCCTGTTACAATCAAGGGATGATGAGCGCCCAACTGAAGAATTTTCAAGCAACCAAGGAAATGATGTGTGATTGTAGATGCAACTGGACACCTTCACAGATGCACTTCTGACTCAAGAAAGAAGCTTATAGAAACCTCACTTCCTGCTTTCATCTCGAATTCTTCTCACGGCCTCAAAGATGTACAAGTCAAAGGGCAGACAGGAAAAGATCCGGTCCATTCAGAACGGACCTTCGCCCTGATCGCCAGTAAATCAACCGTTGTTGCTGCCCTGGCAGACGCCTCTGACATGGATGGCAGCGGCAGGTCTCTGAATAGCAAGAATTATCATGAAAGTTGCCAAGTTGACATATCACTTATCAGACAATTACGCTTCCGGCCCAACGCGGTAAGACAAACTTAATCACCAAGACGTTAAGCCCGTGTGCAAATTGGAACGTCTTTGATTGGTCTGATTTAGATCCCCTTGGCCCTCACGATTGCATTCTAGCAATTCGGGAATCTCATTTCTCGCATCCCGCAGGCCTCTGACCGTGACAAACTCGAAAATGGCCAAGAAAATAGTGTTTCTTACCCCCAAGCATTTGCAGAAATTCATCCAAGATGCTGAATCAGGTACTGCATATAAGAACCCGGCGATGATGGGTGTCCACGATGAAGATGGTGAAAGACATTTGAGCGAACCCCCCGCGACGCGCGACGATCTGATCAGCCTTCTCACCAAAGCCTTCACAGCGCTTGCAAAGGGCGCTGGAAATCCATCGGGCATCGTCGCTTTGAGGATCCATGCCGAGGGGCGTCCCAAGCATCATCATATCCAGATCAAGAGCGAGCTCGAGGAGCGCTCCACTATGAAAAGTACCTGGCAATGCACCAACGACGCCTTCTTCGTCACGATGCAATCACTGGCTGCTGCTAAGCTTTAGTTTCAATGTCTCAATCTGTTTAGCGACACAGATATGAAGCTCTTTGCCTTGGCTAGCGATCAACTCAACCTAATTGACTGGGAGAGGCCTGATATCGCGGCATGTGCTGGCGACCGTGACATCTCTCGACACCAACATCTCAACGCGGGTGTTTGCCTTCAAAGACCGCGGGGAGGATTGGGAAGAGGTTGGCGATACAGATTGGCTCGAAAGAGTCACAGTCTCACAGACTGGACTGCGCCTCAGATTCGCGCTCAAGCTGAAAACGAGATCGATTTTACTGGCCTTGCGACACTTGTCCAGAAATGTCCTCGACTTGAAGATTTTGCATACCAAGCCATCGGTATTCCTCTCCCCGGACTTCCGGAACTGAAAGGCTTCCAGTTTCCCAACCGGAAAATCCTGCAATACGTCTCAGAACCTCCCCAGCCTTCCTAAACTCAATCGATCGACATTACGATTCCAACTAGCCTAGGAGTCGATCGTTCTCAACCTTCTCAAACGAACTCGACCTGGAGGACTGTTCATTGGCCCTATGTGGCTAGACCCCGGAAAGTTCGAATTCTGCAGCAGTCCAGAGTCCAACATGCAAAAGTTCGAGGTTAGAGGTCCTCTTTACTAGATGTGTCCAGAGGAGCGTGGCCAAATTCACTTTCAGCATCAGCCGTACGTACGATGAAGATGCCGAGTGCTGTGCACACTTGAGAAGAGACTAGAGAGGGTGAAGGTGTCAGGCGCCCTATCCACCTTCATTCAGATCCGCAGACGTTTATCGAGGTTGGAACATCGTTTTGTAATTCGTTGCTGTCCAATTCTGGAGCGTTTGATGACGGCCAGGCTCATATATTCTAGTACGCTCTAATTCAATGGAAAACTCATTCCATGTTCCCATACACTTGACCTGAGCAAGGACCTCGGTGACCTTATATAATTCAGGATCCAGTGATGATGAATTTGAATTCATAAGCTAACAGGATATCTCAATTCCAAAAGTGCTGCATACTCCGTCCAAAGACCTAAGCCGCTCTCTTCTTGCCCTCCTCGACAGCTAACTCAACTCCCTTAACTGTCTCATCGACCTTCGACAGGAAGACGGAGTGCGATGCTTTTGAGTGAAACTGCACGGCATTGGGACCCAGCACACCTGCCATTTGCTCTTGCACCACGGGGAATAGTGCCTTGTCCTCGTCACAGAAGAAGTACATGGTCTCGATATCGTGCCATGGCTCGTATGTGACAGTATCTGTGAAGACACGACCTGATTGGTGTTTGAGGGTCTTCATGGCGCTTTCAAGTGCCTCGCCACCAAGGTCGTGGTAGAAGATTTCTTCTGGTGTGTCTGCGTATACGTAATCTCCCTGACGATAGTTAGAATAGGCTCCAGTCTGGCGAGAATTCTTGAGCTTGCTTGCCTCGGGGTTCATCCAGGGCAGGAATTGGCCACCGAGCATTTGCTTGATGCTCAGGCCGAGCGGCGTCACGAACGCAGCTAGGTACACAAACATAATTACACCACCGGAAAGACCCTGTTTCTTGCGTTGGCGGTATCCAAGCCCCTTCACGGCATTGGCACCGACCAAACCACCATATGAGTGCACAACAAGGACGATCTGTTCTCCTTTATCGGCTAGACGCTGGAGGGCAGTCCGTACAGCATCGGCATCATCATCAAGACCCTTGGTGGGAGGCTCAGCTCCTACAGATGGATACTCAACAGCTTCGGTTGTCCATCCCCGCTTGTGAAGGGCCTCACGAATGGGGTCAAAGCAGGAGGCCAAGTGCCAGGCGCCTGGGGCAAATACAATGGTAGGATTGGAAGACATCTCGGAAAGAAGGTTTAGATGATGGAGTAGAGTCTGGGGTAAACCAGGTTGTTATCGGGACTGCTTTTATACACACGGGTCACTGAAGTTTGAACTAAGGCATATCCGGGGTATAGCTAGCCCCTTTCCTCCCCCGTGGGGTATGTGACTCTGGAATGCCGGTTCTAGATGTTGGACCTCTGCTGCATCCTACCACTTTTGTATTAGATATATTCTTTGCAGCTTCTTTCTGCGCCTTCAAAGCTTGATTGTTGCTGTAACTGGAGCTTAGTTGGCTTCCATTCTTTAGCTTGCGAGAATCCCCTCCTCCGATAGGTCAAGCACGCCTTCATGAAACCTAGCATCCGAACCTGATAGTGGCCACGTGTCGTGTCTCGAGCTTGAAACCCGGCCCTCATCCAAAGAAAATGCGGCTTATTTTGATCTAGAAGATCGACTCAGAATCTACCGAGTCAGTCTCCGCGGAAGCAATGTGGAGATCTTCTTCCCCACAAAGGAAGCCCCGAGCTCAGACTCCAATAGTGTCGGAAAGCAGCGAGCGTGGGTCGGGAGCCGGGTGTTCCCTAACTTTTTTGGCTGTTTCTTGGTTTTTTTTTGGTCCGGAAGAGTCGGATGCGTCTACGGGGGCAGAATGGGGGACTAGCTAGCTTTACGGGGGTGAGCAAAAACATCTTCATTCCTTATTATCAAAAGTCCAACAGCTACTCGCGGCCTTGTGTCAGTTGCTTCAATCAGATTTCTCTCTTGAATCATCATTTACTAATTAACATGGCTATCTCATCCAACACCACGAAGCCATTCGACATAGCCATTGTCGGTGGTGGCATTGCCGGTCTGACTCTGGCTATCGCCCTTCACCACCGCAACGTGCCTGTTATGCTTTATGAGCGAGCAGACAACTTCCACGAGATCGGCGCAGGTGTCTCATTCACTCCCAATGCCGTGGTAGCGATGAAGATGTGCCATCCTGGTGTACACGATGCTTTTCTCAAAGTCTGCACCTGGAATGGCTGGGAGTCTAAGCGCAAGACCTGGTTTGATTTCCTAGACGGCACCACCGAGGATGACAACGTGGCTTTCAGCATCAAGACTCCTCTCGGCCAGAACGGCGTTCACAGAGCTCAATTCCTCAACGAGCTTGTTCACCTTCTGCCTTCAGACAAGGTGCGATTTAATAAGCGCATTGATAACGCAGTGGAAGAGCCCAATGGTAAGGTTCGCATGAGCTTTTCCGATGGCGCAACGGCATTTGCCGATGCCCTGATCGGTTGTGACGGCATCGGATCTCGCGTCCGGAGGATCCTTTTTGGAGAGAATCACCCATGTGCTAGACCTCGGTACTCTCACAAGTATGCCTATCGTGGACTCATCCCTATGGACAAGGCCATAGAAGCTGTTGGTGAGGAGAGAGCGCGAAATGCATGCATGCACGTAAGTTGATTGGTCCGCCTGTGATACTGAACATAACATTGACAACTCTCAGATGGGACAAGATGGTCATGTCTTGACCTTTCAAGTCAACCACGGCGAGAAGCTCAACGTGGTCGCGTTCCGCACAGATCCGAATGAGTGGAGTGATCCTACAAGGCTCACCAAGACTGCGCACCGCCAGGATGCGTTAGACGACTTCAAGGGATACAACAGCACCGTGACAAACCTTTTGAAGCTAACAGAAGAGACTATCAGTGTGGTATGTCCAACATTCAGCATCTGTAACGACCAAATACTGACTGATGTTTCGCAGTGGGCCATCTTTGATCTTGGTGACAACCCCGTCCCATCATTCTATAAAGGCAGAATAGCTATCCTTGGCGACGCCGCCCACGCCACAAGTCCCCACCACGGTGCCGGAGCTGGTTTCTGTATAGAAGATAGCGCAGTCATGGCAGAGATTCTCGCCGATGAGCGTGTACAAAATCTGTCAGATATCGAGGCAGCATTTGCCGCATATGATGAGTCGAGGAGGGAGAGGGGCCAATGGCTTGTCGACAGCAGTAGGTTTGTTGGAAATGCCTATGAGTGGAGGGCAGAGGGTGTTGGAAAGGATATTCCCAAGATTGAGGAGGAGATCAACGAGCGGATTGGTGTGATTTCTAATATCGAGCTTCCAAGATCATGCGAGGCGGCTAGGGAGTTGTTGAATAAGAAACGAGCTTAGACAGATACTTCTCAAATTCAAATAATCCTACACAAGGAAAGATGGCCCCTTTAACCCTATCCATCCATTATGTATTCACCAACAAAAATTGCAAGCTTTCCCCCGTTTTCATCCTCAAGTTTCCCCCTGCATGTTGTTTGCAGAGCAAACGGCTCATCACATCAGAAAGTTATCACCTTTGCCGCTGCACAAAGGGTCATCAAACTGGGCATACCTCTGTTGATGGGGTATTCACCTGAGTGAATGCTATTGTCTCTCAGCCTTGCTCATTCTGGTAATATCAAACTCGTGCCCCCCGAGCTTGGTAGACCCCTTATTATCCTTGAAGTCTCTGAGCTGGAAAACCGTCAACTTTACCATTCTCAAACTAACAGTGGGAAAGCTTACTCTATAGTTCCACTTGCCTATCTGCTGAGCCCATTCACCTCTGTGTTCTTTGATATCTTCAAGATCCTTCTCGAAGTTATGCGGTGCGGTGAGTTTGATACCGGCTTCCTCAGCAAGGTCCATAGATAACTAGGGCCAATAAGTTTAAGCTTTAGGCTATAAATAGAGATAATAAATAAAAATATAATATTTTTCTCCTTAATATAAGCTTTTTACCCGAGAACTTTTATAATAATTGATAAATCTTACTATAAGATTTATATAAGAAGAAATATAACCTTAAGTTTATATTTGTTTTTATATATTATAAAT
>VYWZ01001164.1:0-18446 GCA_008711595.1 Fusarium xyrophilum | reverse complement strand
AGCCCTATGGACTTCCGTACGTTTGGGATTCTTGGCCGAAGACTGCTACCTTGATTTAATATGCGTATCAACACACCCAACGTAACCATTCTCAGGCGTTGGATAGATTAACTGGTTGAAATACAGCATATGATACGCTGAAGAATACTAACTCGACCAATGACCACAATTCATTTCTCCTCAGTAAGCAAAGCGGAAATCGAGTCGCTTGTTTCCATCAATTTCTCGCTGTTCCTTGTCCGTCTGATACTCGAGCTTCTGCTCTGCTGTCATCTGTTCCCACTCTTCAATCTTCTTCTTGTTGAGGTGGATGAGCCAGAATCGCTGGGCGAGGAATGCAATGACAGAGAGGCACAGGATCGAAATGAGCACCTTGTTACCGTTCTTGTAGTAGGGAGCATCCCACTTGCGGTAGATCTGAGAGCTTGTAACGCTTCCCCTGTTTTCTGTTAGTGTTTGTCTATTGAGCGGGCAAGGGTCAAACTCACATTTGAACGGCGACGTTGTATGTAGCCGCAGCAATGGCTCGCTTCTTAGCGTCGAAAGAGTTCTCGGAAATCCAAGAAGAGACAAGAGGGTGGAAGTAGGGATATCCAGAGATCAGAGTGATAATAGAGAATCGTCCCCATTCTCGGCCCTCGTCAGGTAGGGTGAGAAGTGCCGTAAGAAGAGGCAGTGACCAGATCTCTCCAAACAGGCAATGGAACGTCCTCCCGTCAAAGTACTCAGAACTATATGCCAGCGCAAGCATAGTAACGATCTGGAGTGCAGCAGAGGGTGCAGTGAGCAGGTTGCTAGCCAAGGTACTGAACTTTCCAACTCGCTTCAGTGTAAGAGTCAAGTAAGCCTGAACAGGTGCAGCAGGGATGTAGGCAACGAGACCAATAAAGTAAAGACCCCAGAGCGAGGAATCTGACCATGCGTTCTTGACATCCTGCCACGTAGCAGGCTCCTTCAATGCTGTAAGACCCTTTGCAGGATCGTCTCGAAGAATACGGTTGATCATGATCACCTCCTCACGCTCAGTGTACCACGACTTTCGCCAGATGAGAGACTTGGTGCCTGTAGGCGAGATAGGAAGATAGACCATAGAGACGAGACCAATGACAACGGTAAGAAGACCATCGAGGAGTAGAAGCCAGAACCAGCCGGAGTGGCCGCCGACACCTCGCATCTCGATCAGCCCAGCAGCAAGGAGAGCAGAGATGACACGGGCGATGTTGAGAGTAGACCAGAAAGCTGCAAGTCGGATAGACAGCTCTTTCGAGGTGTAGAGATAGGTCGCCATGAGAATAACACCAGGAATGAAGCCACCCTCGAAGGTTCCAATCAGAGCACGGGCAACGTAGAAAGCAGCTCGTCCGGTCATGAAGGCTTGGAATGTTGAGACAAGACCCCAACAGACCATGAGCGTAGGAAGGACATGCCTGAAGCCATATCGCTTGGTGAGGAGCTGAACGGGGAACTCAGCCAGCAAGAAACAAAGGACTTGAATGGTGGTTCCGTTGTTGTAATCATCGGTGGTCAATCCGAGATCAGTCAAGAGGTCATCAGCGAGCGCGTTGGAGATGTTTCCACGATCCAATTGAAGACCAAGGAACTATACCGTGTAAGTCAATCTCATCGCCAATTGAGAAACAGCACATGCCATAAGACACAGCCAAGACAAAAGCTTGAGATCAGTCTTTCATACTGCCCGTCTCTCCTCCTCAGGAGTCCATGTAGCCGATGGATCCCACCGAAGGCCGCCTTCGTAGTCGGCATGAGGCGGCAAAGCGTCTGACAATTGCTCCCGGCCAACTCCGACTTGCGTCTTGGTGATTTCCACCGACACGCGCTGGGCAACTGCCGAGCTCGTCTCGATATCCGGGTTGCCCATGGTATATAAAGAATCTCACTCAATGAGTTCGGCAACTATTAAGAGACTCAATTGAAGTGATCGTCGCTGAGATGATCCCAAAACTTAGGCTCTTGGTCAGATATAGAGTTTGTCGCCGGAGACTCTCTCGGTAGGTAGTATACACAATAGTCCCCTCGGTGGGAGGCTCGATCGCGCACGCCATAAGGACGTGAAGCCAGATCTGGTAACACTCAATTCTCATAGTCAAGGGCCATGATCCCGCCAAGGGTTCTCCAGGTGAGATGCAACACTGAACAGGTGGATTAGCAACTCAGAGCATCATGCAGCGACCACCTGACAGGGCACTTGTAGAAATTACAGCTACGAGATTGGTCCAAACCCCTCGTTAGAGCTGGGGTAGATTCTCCGAGAAATTCTCCTCTCCCAAGCATGCCATCATTAGTCCCGATGTCGTCTTTGCGGGGGGGAATGATTCGGCATTGTACGTTTGGCCTGTGACGGTCTCAAGATTCCATTCTTGGTTAGAATCGTTCCCGTCATGCCGGGCCCTTGTTATTTATCAATGGGTGGTTATCCTCCGAAAGAGACTCCGGCTTGGATACAGCTTCACATAATTGTCACTGTTTGCCCTCGTTTTCTTATCAATTGACAAATATCGTTCAAACTCAAGCACACATTGCATCATGCCTTCTGCTGCACGCGAGACCGTTTCTAGCAATATTGTCGGCGGAGATGCCCAAAGCCGTCCACGCCTCTCAGAACCCTTGACTTACACGGGTAGTCTTGATGACATTCCTCAGCTTGACGTCACCCCTGTCATCGGTCGTGAGTACAATGGTCTTCAGATTCGGGACCTCTTGAGATGGGACGAGAGACGCATTCGAGACCTTGCAGTCACTATTTCTCAGCGAGGTGTTGTCTTTCTGAAGGGCCAGGATGTCACTCCTCAAGAGATGAAGGAGATTATGCTGCGGCTTACAGAGGTTGCTGGGTGCCCTGCTAGCTCAGGTCTGCATGTGCATCCTTTGACTGAAGAGGGCAGTGAGTTGGGCGATCAGATCAGTGTTATCTCGAGTGAGAAGCAGAAGAAGGGAGGTGGTTTGACACATCAGCTCAGCGATGTAAGCCGATATGCATCTGCTGGATGGCACAGCGATGTTACCTTTGAGAAAGTCCCCTCAGACTATGCTATGCTCAAGATTCACACTTTACCAAAGACAGGTGGTGATACGGTATGTCTTTGCGACTCAGAGGTCCAACCAACCAACCAACCCGTGTTGCTTGGTTCTGTTCTTTTCGTCACCTACACCATGCTGACTCGAAGCAGCTCTGGGCATCCGGATATGGGGTCTACGATAGACTGTCAGGCCCCATGAAGAAGTTCCTCGAAGGATTGACCGCGACTCACGATGCCAGCTTCTTCCACGACGAGGCACGACGCCTGGGCAACCCGATCCGCAAAGGTATCCGTGGCTCTCCTCTAAATCAAGGCGGGAACCTCACATCAGTTCATCCTCTTATTCGGACAAATCCAGTCACAGGCTGGAAGTCAGTGTTTGTCAACAAAGGCTTCACCAGACGCATCAACGCATTGTCCAAAGATGAGAGTGATACACTACTGGCGTACCTCTTCAACCTAGTGACACAGAACCACGATGCCCAGGTCCGGTACCGCTGGAGCAAGAATGATCTAGCGATTTGGGATAATAGATCAACCTTCCACTGCGCGACGTATGACTATGAGGAAGCGAGAGCTGGAGATCGAGTTTGTAGTCTTGGCGAAGCGCCTTATCTTGATCTGAATAGCAAGAGCCGCAGGGAGGCACTCGGGATCTGATAATGCCAGCTTATGGATAAGATTGAATGAAGAATGTATAATGTATAATGTCAGCACATGGTGCCGTCGTCTAGTAATGATAAGCATATGATAGCTTCTTTGTTAGTGGGCCTTAGGACCTGCCGTCCGAGTTTATACTGAACTGCCTAAATTCAGGTAAACTCATCTAAGCCTTTATGTCACTTGGGCCTAAAATCGCAAAGATGAAGAGGCCCAAGTTACTAATAAGACGAGTATTTTAGTGCTCGATAGCGATTAATATATATGGTCTGTTACAGGGAGTTCCTACAGTGGAGTTAGTCATCATTAGTTGGCCCCACTAGACGGCGCACACTCTATTATTTCAGGTCCAAGCTTTTTATCCAAGGGTGAAGGGTGGCAAGGTGGGTGTGGTCCTGCCTGCACGAAATCTTCCGAATCACACTCCATTGGAATGTGTTTCTTCGAGGGCAATCGCAACCCGATTTCCTTTCTCAGGCTGCAATGAGATTGTCTCCGCATCACCGATGACTCAATGAAGCATCCATTGATATCTTCACTGCGGCGGGCTCTTTGCCTGCCGTCCAGTGCTTTTACTCCTGCTCCCGCTGCTCCTCCAGGTCGTTCAGCGCTGCCGAAACCCGGGGGTTACGATGCCGACCTGCCGATGATCCGTCGCACCTTCCATTCAGGACCCCTCCCCCGCATCAGCTCAAGAGCTAAAGCCTCAACTTACGGGTCAGCTCCTTCTATAACAACACCATATCAACCTCACCGCTCTCGATCACATTCCTTTCTCTCCTCTACCTTTACCACAGCTTCTTCCCCTCAATCGGTTCTCTCTCAACCTCTTCACAACTTGAAAGCCTCTTCTCCCGTCACTCGTCCGCAGCAGCGTAATTGCTCTTGTCGACGAGCCATGTATCGTAACGGAGGCGATGTCGCTAGCGCGAGTCTCGACATTCGTCGTGGACGTGAAGTTCTACCCAAGAATGTCAAGCCCCTGCATTACGATCTCACCCTCGAGCCAAACTTCGAGACCTTCAAGTACGAAGGTACCGTCATCATCGACTTCGATGTCGTCGAAGATTCAACCTCTATTGCCCTGAACACGGTCGAAATTGATATCCACGAGACACTCGTTGAAGCCAATAGTGCCACCATTAGCTCCTCGCCTACCCTCGATTACAACAAGGACACCCAAACCACCACCGTTACCTTCGATGAGACGATTCCTGCCGGTCAAAAGGCGAGGTTGACTCAACGTTTCACCGGTACTCTCAACGATGACATGGCAGGTTTCTACAGGTCATCATACAAGGACGAAGATGGCAACACCAGATACCTTGCTACCACCCAGTTCGAGGCCACAGATGCTCGCCGTGCATTCCCTTGCCTGGACGAGCCAGCTCTGAAAGCGACATTCACCGTAACACTCATTGCTGACAGCGATCTGGTATGCTTGGGCAACATGGATGTCGCTTCTGAGAAAGAAGTCGACTCCAAGGTCACAGGCAAGAAGCGCAAGGCCATTACTTACAACAAGACTCCCATCATGTCTACCTACCTTCTGGCTTTCGTCATTGGGGACCTCAAGTCCTACGAGACTAACAACTTCCGAGTCCCTGTCCGAGTGTGGTGCACTCCTGATCAAGACCTTGACCATGCCGTCTTTTCCGCTGAGCTAGCCGCACGAACACTCGAGTTCTACGAACAGCAGTTTGGCAGTCAATATCCTCTTCCTAAGATGGACATGGTTGCTGTGCCCGACTTTGCTGCTGGAGCCATGGAGAACTGGGGTCTCATCACATATCGAGTCGTTGATCTTCTACTGGATGAAAAGACCAGCAGTGCCGTCACCAAAAAGCGGGTTGCTGAGGTCGTTCAACATGAGCTGGCTCATCAGTGGTTCGGTAACTTGGTCACAATGGATTTCTGGGATGGCCTGTGGCTAAAGGAAGGTTTCGCAACATGGATGTCTTGGTATTCCTCTAACGCTTTCTACCCCGAGTGGAGGATTTGGGAAGGTTATGTTACCGAGGATCTCCGATCTGCCCTTGGTCTCGACTCTCTGCGCAGCTCTCACCCCATTGAAGTGCCTGTCAAGCGTGCTGACGAGGTCAACCAAATCTTCGATGCTATCTCATATGAAAAGGGCTCTTGTGTACTGCGCATGATCTCAAAATACTTGGGCGAGGACGTCTTTCTGAAGGGTATCCGAATCTACCTCGACAGACACGCGTACAGCAACACTGAGACCACAGACCTTTGGGCCGCTCTCAGCGAGGCCAGTGGCAAAGATGTTGAGCGCGTTGCTGATATCTGGACCAAGAAGGTCGGTTATCCAGTCGTAGCAGTCACAGAAGACGAAGGCAAAGGCACAATCCATGTCAAGCAGAACCGCTTCCTTAGGACGGCCGATGTCAAGCCTGAGGAGGATCAAGTCCTTTATCCTGTCTTCCTCAACCTTCGAACTAAGGACGGTATCCAGGAAGACCTGGCACTCAACACACGTGAGGCAGACTTCAAGGTGCCTGACCTCGACTTCTACAAGATCAACTCTGGCCATTCTGGTATCTACCGTACATCTTATACTAGCGAGCGACTTCAAAAGCTTGGTCAAGACGCCAAGGCAGGTCTCCTGGGTGTTGAAGACAGGGCCGGTATGATTGCTGATGCTGGTGCCCTTGCCGCTGCTGGTTACCAAAAGACATCCGGCTTGCTGTCACTCCTCCAAGGATTTGACTCCGAAGACGAGTTCATTGTCTGGGATGAGATCACTCTCCGTGTCGGATCTCTCCGTGATGCTTGGATCTTTGAAGATGATGATGTCAATGAGGCTCTCAAGACTTTCCAGAGGGACCTGGTCAGCAAGAAGGCTAACGAGATCGGTTGGGATATTTCTGACAAGGATGACTTCACTGCCCAAAGAATGAAGGCTCTCATGTTCGGTAAGGCCGCCATTGTTGAGGACGAGCCTACAAAGAAGGCCGCCTTCGAGTTGTTCGAAAAGTTCGTCAATGGCGATCGAGATGCTGTACAACCCAACTTGCGACCTAGTGTTTTCGCTGTTGTGGTTACCTATGGAGGCGAGAAGGAGTATAACGATATTCTGAAAGAATACGAGACTGCCAAGCAAAGCAGTGAGCGAAACACTGCTCTCCGATCACTAGGTTTTGCGGGGGATCCTGCGCTTATCAAGCGAACTCTGGAGTACACTCTCAGCGATAACGTCAAGACCCAGGATATCTACATGCCCCTCAGCGGTCTCCGCGCTCACAAGGAGGGTGTCTTGGCCCTTTGGGGATGGGTCAAGGACAACTGGGACGTTCTCACCAAGCGACTCCCACCTGGCATGTCACTCCTTGGCGATATGGTCGCCATTTCTACAAGCTCTCTCACACACGAGGACCAGATTTCCGATGTCAAGAGCTTCTTTGAGAAGAAGGGCACAAAGGGATTTGACCTTGAGCTGGCCCAGAGTCTCGATTCTATGACTGCCAAGCAAAATTGGCTCGCCAGGGATAAGGAGGACGTCAAGGAGTGGCTACGCAAGAACGAATATTTGTAAATTAGTTACATAAAGAACGAGACAGGGTACTCAAGCATGGTTGCATCTGCATGAATAAGCAATGTTGATTAAGTAACCATTTTTATGACTCTTATGGTATATGCTGGTGCTACACCAATATATGAACTTTCCTCATGTAGGAATGCTCAAGAGATGCCGCATAGAGTGATTTAAAGCTAGTTTTATGCAACGATACAAGTCGAGGATGTTGGCTGTGCGGGTAGTTATCTCGAGAATGATATAGTTGGTCAGACTACATCACGTCAAGAGAATAGCAACAGGGATGCAAGATTTCTTTGTTTGTCTATTATACATGTACAGATATACAGTCATACATCGCCTCTGTTCATACAACTCACATGATCTTTTAGGCCTTACCAGTCAGCCAATCTCTTTCCATATTCTTACCATATTTCCCTGTGCCAGTAACGGGCAGATCTCGCTTTTGTAGCTCCTCCTCAATAACCTTCCAGCGGCCAACAGCAACCTCACGGTCAATAGGTGTGACTCTCCTGCTGTGTACCTTGACGTTGGGAAGTGCAAACAGGGCCTTTTGATCCTCAAGAACCTCGGCGAGCTTCTTGCCCCGCTTAGCGAATGTCAAGGCCACAGTGATGAGCTCTTGTGGTGTGCGGGCGGCGGCGACCTTGACGTCGGGAATGAAGTGGCCTGTGAGTTGATAGATACGCTTACGGATCTGCATATTGTCAGTACAAATCACTTATGGGAAGAGGTGGGATGCACACAGCAAACTTGAGGTAGTCATCGTCAAGAGTGGCGGTCTTCCATGAGGGGTCGATAACAGTAACCATCTGCTGAGCCTCCTCGGGAGAGATCTCAACCTTTTCCTCAACCTCTCCGGGCCCGGCATGCTTCAGCCTCTCGGTGACAGCACTCCAATGAGTGCTGAGAAGAGGCTTCCCATCCTTGAATCGAATTCCCACAGACAATGTTCGGTCCAGGTGGGCCCTATCACCACAAGGCCACTTCCTTGCCGCATATTCCTTAAGAAGTCCCCGTTGCTGGTATGAAAGTGACTCGACCAGAGCTTGTCGTACGTAAATCTCCATAACTGATTGATCCTCTACTCGGTTTGCGCTTCCGAAGCCTCGAAATTCGCTCTCCTCACCCCAGTGACCTGGCTGATCCCACCATGTCTTGACGGGTGAAATCTCCTCAAGCTCATCAATTGAAGTCGCAGGCGTATATCCGGTGTCGATAGACTCGACTTCCTTCTCGGTCATGGCTTCGGAGTGGCCTGGAGGTAGCACGAGACGAGTGGTGCGCACAGGGTATGGCCTGCGGTCGACATTTGAACGATCCAAGGCCTCCTCTGGCAGGTTTGAAGTCTGTTCTGGTTCCACTCTCTCTTGGTAAGGATCATCGCCTCCGGGAGCTTCACCCTTCCACAGCTTAGCTCGGAGCCATTCGGCCTTGCGACCAGCTGCGCGGACGGGGGTTGTTGAGAAGGTGACGCGGGCAACGAAGGGGACTCGGTTGACGGGGACGACTGTCGATTGAAGAGAGGCTAGGGCCCCTACCCGCGGTATTCGAGGCATTCTGACGTGACGAATCGTCGAACTGTGAGAGAGCCGAAAGAAGTCGTGATGATGAGACGGTTAGAGATCGGCTTCAATATGGAACTTTTTCCAGTGCGGTTCTATTGGCCAATGGGAGTTTACGAGGCTGAAGTGGATACTCTGATCTGGCCCACTTGTTGTCGACTATCGATAGCCTCAGGTGACTGAAGTGCGACCTCCATGATCGATAAGACATTATTTACAGCCCAAATTAGCCGTAATGGCACGAATATCTCTGTTCATCCTCCTGCTAGGAGCCTTGGTCTCCTTTGCCGCAGCTTGTTAGTACAACGGGCATCTACACTAAACAACGCTGACACCTTCCAGCCGCGCCGACCTTCTGTAAATGCACATGCTTTAAGAACAGCACCATTATCCCCCTGGGTCCCAAAGGCGAAACTTCCTCATCGCAGCTCCGTCGCGCCGTTCTTGATTTCTCGACCCCTCATCTCGAGCCACGTTCGAAATCGAAATCATGCTCCGAATGTACCAAGGCCTTTTGTCTCAAGCAGGGCATTGACTTCTGTAAGGACGCGACAGAAGAGGACGTCACGACCATGTGCTTTCAACGTGACAGCAACAAAGACAAGATCATCGTATGGGCTTTCATCATTGGCACTGTTGGATTGTTGGGCTGGGCTGCGTTCAAGAAGGTTGCGGCGTTACGCCGGGGGCCTACGTTTGGGAGACAGGGCAGCAATTATGCTCCTATGCAAGGGAACTTCCGATGACACGACAAAGGCTATAGCATCTTACGCGTCTGTGTTTGAATAGGTGTGGTATCTGTGGTTCCGTCACATGTAGAGGAGTCTGGTGTCCTTGGGTTATCTGAGGTTTACAGGAGGTGGGTTGACCTCTTTGGCAGTGCTCGGAATATTCATGAGTGTATATGATAAAAAGATCAGGCATTGTGCCAATTTCCATGCAACCTATGTGCGCCGACTTTTCCATCACCTGGCCATTCTACCCAGGTCTATTCATTAACTCCCAAAACAACACAGCATTTTTGAACTGAATCCTCGTATTGCACTCCTTCTGCTCCACAGGTGCAACCTTCTAAGAGGGGTTGACCTTGCGGCGAGTGCGGACAGCATCAGCCAAGTCCTCGAGCACAACGGCTGTGTCCTCCCAGCTGATGCAAGCATCAGTGATGCTGACACCACGCCGGAGAGCAGCAGGGCCCTCGGCGGGAACCTTTTGGTTACCCTCGCCAATGTTGGACTCGATCATAACACCAATGATGGCCTTCTCGCCCTCACGAAGTTGTTCACCAACGACCTTGGCAACCTTGGGCTGGTTCTTGTGGTTCTTGGAGGAGTTACCTGACTCATGTTAGTACTCCAAGCTCGATTTTCATAGTTCGGAACATACCGTGGGAACAATCAATCATGATAGCCTCCTTCTGCTTCTTGTCCTGAAGGACCTTCTTAGCAGCCTGGACGCTCTCCTTGTCGAAGTTTGTGCCCTTGGTTCCACCACGGAGAATAACAAAGCAGTGCTCGTTGCCCTTGGTGCGGGTAATAGCAGCAAGGCCTTGCTTTGTGACACCCATGAAGTGGTGCTGGGCAGCAGCAGCGCCAATAGCGTCAATGGCAACACCAAGGCTACCATCTGTGCCGTTCTTGAAGCCAACAGGGAAAGACAGGCCGGAAGCAAGCTCACGGTGCAGCTGGGACTCGGTAGTACGGGCACCGATGGCACCGACAGAAATACAGTCGGCAAGGAACTGAGGGGAAATGGTATCGAGCATCTCGGTAGCGATAGGGAGACCCTTGCTGGTCAAGTCAACGAACAGCTGGCGGGAAACGCGGAGACCCTTGTTGATGTTGAAAGAGTTATCGATATCGGGATCGTTGATGAGACCCTTCCAGCCAACGGTTGTTCGGGGCTTCTCGAGGTAGGCGCGCATCACGATGCAGAGATCGTCGGAGAGCTTGTCAGAGAGCTCCTTGAGTCTGGAAGCGTATTCCTGAGCGGCCGAAGGGTCGTGAATGGAGCAGGGGCCGACGACGACGAGGAGTCTGTCGCTCTCGCCAAGGACAATGTCGGCAGCATCTTGACGGCCCTTGACAACGGTGTTTGTGGCCTTCTCGGGGAGAGGGATCTCGGAGGTGAGAAGAGCGGGAGGGATCAGAGGATCCTGTCCGAGGACTGGTTCGAGTTAGCATGGGTTCTTGGTGTGTTACGAATACAGCGAGGGGGGGGGTTGTTGCAATTCATATGCTGTGAGCCCAGGGCCAATTGCAGAAAAGAAGCTCCCTGTGTCGCCTTCGAGGTGGTGAAGCATTGCGCCGCAAGGAGAGCTGCCACAGAGCGCATCATGACTTCTCAGGGCCCAATTGCAGCGCAATTTCAAAAGAATAACGATTTTGGTGGGGAAAAAACTAACCTCTGGTGTCATCGGCAGCGATACTGACCATTTCTACGGCTGAAGGCATTGTGAATATGTGAGCTGTTGAACTTGTCCAAAGTTGAAATTTTGATATGGAGGGGCACAATCTGGCCTACCTTTCAAAGGGAGGGAAGAGATATAGTATTTCAGTGAAGCTCAGCGAAGTAGGCGACCGAGGTGAGTCAAAAGAAACTTCAATACGAGCGCCACGAGGCTGAAGACGGTGATGTGCGTCGAAAGGTAGAGGAAAGGTATATAGAGAGAGACAGAGAGAGCTGTACAGAGGTTCAGTTGCACTGTTGACACAAATTTTAGCTCGGCTCAGGGTGACTCTTCTAGCACCACTCACTCACTAACTCACTACCACACCGGAGGTCCTTCTCGGGGGGGGGGGACCCCACCGAGGGGTTGTGGTTTTTGCAGGGAGTTACTCTGTACTCTGTAGTCTGTACATGCGAAATACATCGGCCAACTACGTCAGGGTTCTAGAATATCTGGAAGTATCAATGGTCTAAGCTCAATCGGCTCCGGTCTGAGTCCGTGATAGAGCTCAAGTTGGCCAACATTCAACATCTCGGTGAGGCCTGGCCAGTAAATACTGGACATCAGCATGTGCATTCATCTCAGACCGCCTATGCCGGAGGCTTCTTTTTCTGTACGTATGTATACCTTTTTACCGCCGCATTCGCTTCCCTTTCAGCTCGTGGGTGCAACCTCTGCAGTTTTGTGAGAGGCCATCCATCATGCAACGACGGTTCACTGTCGCATTGCATTAGCTCTCGGCGAGTTGGTGCGGCGAGACAGAGCAAACAATGGAAACACAATGTTCGAGCGCCAGCATCGCAAGTTCTCTCTGAGACGATCATGTCTTCCCTCAGCCATTGAGTATCCACGAATCCATTTCCCTATACTCCTATTCCCCCTCGTGTTCATTGATGACAATAATGCTCGGGCCTAGGGAGTGTGATAATTTCGATCCGGGGTTCAAGGGTGTCGTCCCAAGAAACTAGCGTCCAATAACATCGGCTACTCCTCCCTACCAATAAACGCGCCTCGGAAAACAACGTGCAACAACATGCGATAATAATCAACTGTAACCCTTTTGAATGATATGAACTTTCTGTGAAATATATGTAATTGCATATCGGGGAAAACGGAACTAGGGATGGATTTTCGATGACGTCGGTATGTTAATATATTGTGACACGGCTTGTTGGTATCGTGGCTGTCTGCAAATCTCCCCACGTTTACAGAGTAGAAGTTTGTATGTTCATCACAGTACGGATAGTAACACGAGGAATGCGTGTCACCGAGAAAAGGGGGGGCCAACGAACCGTCCAACGATCATTCAACGACCTATCGTAATTCATGCAGTCGAGGATGTGATACTTGTCAAGAAGAAATAGTTCGTGTCACGTCTCAGATAGTTAGTTCTCGACGATGGAGTTTTCGTACAATTCACAAGATGCATGCAACCCTCCCCGAGCCGAATCGAGACCCGTTTCAGACATCTCAGAAGGAACACGCACTCACTGAGACTCGAGCCGAGTGAGCGAAACATGGCTGAAACCAAGACATAACTTACAGAGTTCCGTTGCCAGCATGTCAACTCTCGCAGCTCTCGTCAAACATGGTGAACCGCGCTGCGTCTGAGAGCCTCGCATCTCCTCGGGGAGCGGATCTGTTGGTCCGTGAGACCCTTGTTGCTAGTCCAGGCTGTCCACTCAGCCCGCCTCTTTACTCTTCTCGTCGTGAACCTGAGCGAGCATAGCATAGCATGAGGCTATGAGCATGAACATGAATGAGCATGACAAGCCTCAATCATTCATCAGGGATCGTGCCGATCAAGTCATCAGTTAGTTGAAGGGATCGCTCGGATTCTCGGCGACCCCACGACTAACACGACTTTGGCCAGTAGTACAGAGTACAGAGTACAGAGTAGTAGCATGAGGCATTGGAATCGGATCGTCTGGTCTGTTGCGAGGTGCGCCGTGGTACTCTGTACAAACTTTGGCTTCCCATCCCATCCATTTCTTACACTTTTCACTTTTCATTCACAGAACCAACCAACCAACCAACAACCCCTTTTCCTTTTTGACAGTCATTTCAATTCGATTCCATTATTCACTATTTTCTTTTTGTTGAGCCTCTACTCTGTAGTCAAGCTGTCGTATCACTCACTGACGTGTATTGCTTTTATTCAATTAACCTAATTCGTCAATTGCTGTGCAAATCATCTTCAACCACATCTTTTTATCCTTTGTTTAACTTTCGTACTTTCGTACTTTCGTACTCTCATCCCCATGTTCTTATCACTAACGGCTTCGCCCTTCACCAACGTCAGAGCATAACCCCCCCCCCACTCAAGCTACTCCTTATATCCCAAGACATTACGGATATAGATCAACTTACGGAGTATTTCCCCGCTCCTTTCAATTGTCTCACTTAATTTCTGATATTCACTTCCTTGTACCCTCTTTTGATTTTCTGTTGGTCCTCTTTTCTCAAGTAACAGTCAGCGCCAGCCAGCTCCAAAACCAATTCCCAGCCTCCGCCCACCAGCTCCCAAGCTTCGCTCCCCACCCTCACAGGCTATAATAGGCCACCACAGGCTGCCTACAGAACCCAGCCGATCCACACCAGTCCGTGGCTTCCTGCGCCGACAACTGGCCGCCACTTCCCTCGTGAATTGGATGCTCACTAACAACTTGCTCACGCCGACCAAACTCTCTTCAACTCTCTACGACCCAACCTCGTGCTCTCTACCTTGGCTTTGTCATTGACGTTATCGCACCGCAACGCATCGCATTCATATTTGTCGGCAGCATCACCGCCGACTCGACACTTTACTTTATCTCGTATCATCACGTTACTATACTACACCACTCACTCGCCTTGCATCGGATACTCCCGCGGTGCTGCTGCTGCTACTGTGACTACGACCCTCCAAGGGACCTTTGTCCGTCGACATTAGAGAGGCGTACCCACCTGTGTTAATACCCAGGGTCCGACAGCAAAGTCGGCATCATCTGTTCCAGAGTGTCGGATTTGTTCAGTATTTTCGGACCGCAACTGCTTTCGCACCAAATCAATATACACCCTGGGTAGTGATAAAATGTGTGCTTTTCAGAATGCTGGCTTCGATCAGCGGAAACGAGCCCGTGAAGAGGAAGGACTCGCTCATGCCGACGGCATGAGCTTCAGTGAGCACCGCAACGTAAGTTTTCTGCAATCGCAGCCACGAGGGCGCTTTCACATGAACCCGAATACTAACAATGTGGCAGAAACGTATCCAGTGCTTTCCGCTCCGTGCATATCCTGAAACCACACAATGGCAATCTGATGCGCCCATGCCGGCCCCGAGCTTCGCCCCCCACGATCATCTTCAGCCAGAAATTCGACAATGGTCATCATCAACGAACATGACATCACAGTCCCACGAGGACACCGACATGGATATGATGCAGACATATCAACCTCAACATCATGAGCCGGGCCGACTTGGGGTGATGCACCAAGAATCTGACTACGCAAACGGGCTTCTGCCCACGCCTATTCAGCCAAACTTCGCTGCACAGGTTCGAGGTCAACAGGCTGTGACAACCCCTAACGGCGTTGCATACCTAAGCCACCAAAACACCGGCTTTGGCGATGATCAGAGTGTCCCTCGCACAATGGCCGGAGGATGGCAAGCCACTCAGAACGAACGACGCCCTCCCTCACCCATTTCCGAAGGTGATGATTCTATGGCCTGCCAACCCATCACCCCCACCGGCATGCAGTTTGATGCCAGTGCCCACGGTTTTGTCACCCCCGGTATGGAACACCCCAACGTGACCGTTGAGCCTTCACCTCCCCATGATGTGGAACATGCTATGATGGATGTGGAATCCCACTGCTCGGGCATTTCGGTTGACGGCGATGGTGATCCCACAACTCCTTCTCCCAGGAGAGGTCATATTCGTAGCCGACACACCATCAACAACTGGACATGGCAACCCGGCATGAAGAAGAGCTTCAGCATAGGATACCGACCAGACTGCGAAAAGTGCCGCTTAAAGGTTCCAGGACACTTCAACCACATCATTGTTTCTTAGGGAAAGGAGAAGATTATACTAGATCCTATCGAACAACCTTCACTATAGGAGAGCGGTGTGAGGCCGCTTGATTGGAGAAAGAAACGACGCAGGCGAAAGCTTGCTCTTGGTGATTTCCTTTCGGGGAAAATTGGTTCCATCGGCGAAAGGGAAAATCGGTTCCACAAGCGAAAGGGAGAATAGCAGTCTTAGCTTTTTTCTAACATTGTGAGGAGATGCAAACGCCTTGATAGCTCGCTCGGACTATCACCGACGGACGGCCATAGTTCAGGTATGGCCGGACTTTGAGGAGATGGACTGGAATCTGCCAGTTCAAGACGGTCCTTTATTTTTTCCCCTCCCCTTTCGATGTTTTTATTCTGTTTCCTTGGCGTTGCAGGCAATGGCAAGCGGGCGGTTATGGATAGCATTTGGTCATAACGGGTATACATTGATCATCCTGGAAATAGGGAATGGGAAATCAGCGATACGATCTTGAGATCGTCAGGTATGCATGGCAACACCAGAATAGCGATAATGGCCATTTGAGTTATGGAGACGTCATCTTCCCACCCAATTCCAAGAACCTCAGCAGTGACGCTTATTCGATCGCGTGGTATTGAATAGATATGGTAAGTAGACTTGTTCCCTGTTGGTACATGCAAGATGGTCCCCCGACGCCGTCTAATGCACTGCCAATCTACACATATGATAGACTCCTTTTGGTCCCATCACGTACACTCCGCTTTGCTTTCCTTCATATTGCCATCCATTCCTCTTTCTAATTAGATTTTTATACACATCACCATAACTTCCACCAAGACTTGTTGGATGCTGAGTTGCCTGTAGGCTCAACACCCAGCCTGTCTAGGGAACCCACATTTTGCTGACGCTCCCGCTCTGCTGCCATCGCCTCCTCCAGCCTCACCTTGACAGTTCCAGACTCGACCGACTGTGTCTGATAGTCCTGGGGGCCTTGTGTTGACTCCTCCTTCTTCTCTCCGCCGCTTGGCACACCCGAGAAAACCCCTAGTATACCCTTCCCACTTGAAGGCCTTGCGACAGTCTCTTCTGCGGTCTCTTTAAATGTGGGCTTGATGTGTTCTTCGAAATGTGTGCGGTGTGAAGGTGCCTCGAGCAAAGGTGGTAGCTTCTCGCCTCTTGCCTCGGCAGCTTGGTTGGCTTCCTCAACGAGAAGGATCTGGTCCTCTGTAGCCTCGCCCTTGATGTAGGCCAGACGTGCCATAGCAAGCTCGTCGGCTTCAAGTAGCTTTTGGGCCTCGACCCATTCGGCTCGGCGGGCTCGGTTGTAACGAACCATATCCCAAACAGAGTATCCGGAGACAACAGCTGCAACGACTGGAATGCTTGTCAGCTGGCGAATTCAGTCGAATATCTCGTTCAGGTGTCGGTACCTGTAAACACCACAATGCTTCCCACCGTCCAGCGATGCGCTACATCGAAGATTCTCCTCGAAGCATCGATAAACTTATCAGCCTTGCTAACGCTGGCACGCTGGGCAGCAAGATGAGCCTGTCGCAGTCTCCTCACCCGCTGCTCGGGTGTTTCGCCTGGGATGCGTGTTGTTCTCTGAGCGGCCTTCGATGTTGCGTGGGGGATCGTGGACGTAAATCGTGTTGCGTCCTTTACGCTGCGGGGGCCCATCCTGGAAGCCATTGTCTCTGTATGTATGAGAAAGGATTTATTCCACGGAGGACGATTACCATAGCGAGGTGATCGAATGGATTGGTCGTTGACGACGGGACGGGATGGATGGAAAGTGGCGTCATGAGATTTTTCGAACTGCTGGGAGAAGGAATTGTGGGAATGTGATTGGTGCGGAGTAGCTTCGGGTGAGAGGGTGGTGGGCTGTGAAAATGGAGATATAACTTAATGGAGGATGATGTCGACTAAGTTACCTGAGAACTCGGATCACAAGCGCCAAAAAGACTTGGGTAAATTTAGCACAAGCCGTGGAGACCCTTTGACGACTTCATTTTGGCATCTGATGCAGAGCACGAAGTTTTGTGCTCCTGTAGAATGGACATATCTGGATGACCTCGAAGCCACCGAGATGCTCGTCAATCGATCTGGCATTTACAGTCAGTCTCCACAGCGGTACGTAGGCCGTATGTTGCGCAAATCTCGGGAGACAGGCAGATATGCGATATTCCTTCTATCAAGTAATCACGTCCACGGAATGCCGTACAGTAACGAAAGCGACATGAGTCGACGAGTATCAGAATTTCGGCATATCAGCTCACAAGCTACAGCAAATGGAAATGGGAGTGCGAGGCCAAATGAGGACCATGTTGACGCTTCGGCGGCGCGATTGCGTCGTGGGCTATGACATTCACGAAGGGGTTGGGCGACAAGACTTTACATCTATCTCAATCATCTCACACGGCATTGTAGGACTACGACAGTGACGGAGCCACGATCAAAGCATCAGATCGCGGCAGTCACACAAAGAAAGACTCTTCTCCATGAGACAGCATCAAGCCATCAACACAATGAAAAGCGGTTTTAAATCAAAAATTGCGCCGACTATGGCCCCGAAGGACAATAGAGCAAAGAGTGACTCCGCGATGTGCAATGCAGGCCCTCCATGCTGAGGAAGCCAATTCTTGAGCTGGCCTCCTCTCAACAAGGTAAGTATGAAGAAGAAAAGAAGATCAGAACCAGAGAGTACTGGAAGATCAGAACTAGAGAGTACCGGCACGTGACAAGCTGGTCCTGTTGGCACTAAACGAACTAGACCGAATTTGGACGGTTTCTAAGCCTGCGCTTAAGATTGATAAGGTTTGATTCCCTAACCCTTATCTATATTATTACTAGAAGGACTTTATATAGTAAGTTATAAGCCTCCCTATATAGAATGCTACTATTAGAAATAAGAGGATACTAGAGAATGTGAACTCAAGCTTCGCTGAGTGCCCAAAGGGGGTCGCGTAGCGTGCCTGTAGCCTTATCGATAAAAAAAAGAGGAGCCCTCACATGAGGGAATTGAACCCCGGCCTTCAGTAGAACCTCAGTTGCCCCGCTCGGATCTCTTCACGTGACCACCCCAATCGTCAATATTAAATCGTTAATATTAAGATAAAAATGCCAAATTGTAATATAACCATAACAGGGGTTAACGGCATATAG
>VYWZ01001161.1:0-12931 GCA_008711595.1 Fusarium xyrophilum | reverse complement strand
CCACCACCACCAGCAACACTTGCTGCTGCTGCTGCTGCTTGGGCAGGAATATCTAAGCCGACACCACCCGCACCGCTGAAACTACAAATACCACAAGCTGAGAAATCGGCTGGACCAGCTGTACGGATGAGCAACCGTGAGAGTAACGTGACGGAGTTTGAGGAAGACCGTACGTCGATATCTCCAAACGCCAACACTCAAGTCTGGAGGCCGCCAACAACGCCTCTTTCAGCAACAACTTATTATGTTGCCGACCAATACGGCAATTGGGTTCTGGGAAACCCGAAGCGTGCCTCGGTGATTGCTCGAGGCTCGCAGGAGTCCAAGGTTTCTCAAGAGGGAGCACCAAGACCACCCAATCATGATAACGCCCCCCTTAGCAGTGCAGAACGAGGCGGCACCAGATCGCTTGCTCCTCCGGCTGAGATTATTCCTGATGGTGCACCGTCCAGACCTGGTGGACCTCGTCCGCAGTATCCCTCCCCCTTCTTCTCTTCCCAGTCTCATCCAAGACGCAGCACTTCCAATCGTCGTTCCATGACAAGACCCCTGACTCGACCACGTGAAGATTCCAGCAGTAGTAGCGCCACCATCATCACCACCTCAACCGAGTTCTCCTCAAGCATTCCGTCTGTGGCGCCAGAACAGCAAGTCAGCCTCTCTCCTGTTGTTGAATCTCCCCAGTCAGTCCGAGCTCGTCAGCAGCAGCCTCAGATCCCCCCACGAGACCCTCGACGTGCCAGCCAGATGGGCAACACTGGTGTCAGCGTCAACTCGCGAGCTGCCCCTCCTACGCGACAGGTAATTTACAGCCCTCCTGGGCAGCCAAGCCCGACCTTGGGTCTGATGCAGCCTCCTAGTGCATACTACGCAGCACTACAGTCAAAAGCGCAGCTGTATGCGCAACCACAACAGAAACCTCAATCAGCTGTTCAGAGCATGCAGCCCGCCGACAACACAGGCACACAGGCAGCTTCATCGACAATGCGCATTGTGGAGCCCTCTCCGGAGCCAGATGAGACCACAGAACCCGCGGATGTCAAAGATGATCAGATCCGGACGTCCCCCTTCTACTTTGACCCACCATATCCTCAACCTCTTCAGTCTCGCCAAACCTCTCAGCATCGCCGTTCTGCATCAGGGCCCCAGCCTCAGCTGTATCAACCATATCAGAAGCCTCCCTCGTTTCAGCCTTCCCCTCGTCACCAACAGGCAGCCTGGCAACCAGTCCAGAGACTGCATCCACACAATAACCAGCATCAACGCCACAACCATCAGCAGCAAAACCCTTGGCAGCCTACACAACGTATACCCTCAACATATCCGTCATTCCAGCAACAGCAACAGCAACAGCCCTATCAACAACCACAGATGTACCCTTCCTTCCAGCCTCGGCCAAGCCAGCAACATTACCCCCGTAATACAGGAGGTTACCAGTCATTTCGACCCTATCCTGCCGGACAGCAGGCTCAAATACACCCCTCTCAGTACCAGAGTTACCGCCCCCCGCAATCAATGAACCCTTCACTTGTTCACTCCGATAGCCAGGATTCACTCCTGGCTAAGCGTGTCGGTTTGGATCGCGCCGCTGGTATGACTATCGGTACAGACAAACCTGGCGCTTCAAAGTGGAATCGTGATACTCAGAACAAAACACCACCAAACCTTCCTATGTCGCCGCATTGGCAGCCGACATTAACCCCTACACGGCGAGGAGATGGCCTGGTCTTGAACGTACAATAAAATGGAAACATAGATTTTTCGGCGACACATGCACCATCGTTCTTTTGTTTCGTGAATTAGATCAGATACCAATCTTGTATAATAGCCAAGAATTTGGAAGCTATAATGAGCATTAGCAACAGTTATAGATGGAAGGGAAAATGCCTTGGGACTGCACACGAATTTAGGGTGGAAATTTTTGCATGCACCTATACTACACCACCTAGACATTCATTCTAATTCTATAGGTCACTCTTCCCTAATAATGTTCGTCCTATCCTTCAAGTGTGGTCTTTTTGCGAAGTGCTAGGTCCAGCTTGGGCTTCGTCCTTGTTCTCCTCCTTGATTGTTTGACCCATAACACATTCCCTCTCGACATACTGTCGAGGTTGCTGCGATGACTCGCTCGGCGTCCCCACTGAATCAAGCATGTCCAGTTCCAAGTTATGAAATGTCTGTTCACTACCTTGGTTGCTGCGACGAAGTCGGCCTCCATGCTTTCTTAAGCTTCCTCGTCTGAAGAACCCAGATGCATTCTGTCGCATGTTATCAATATGGTTTTCGAGTGCAGCATCTAGAGCATCTAGACCTTGATCCAGCGTATCACGATTGAGATGGACACCCGCATCGATGAGCTTATTCCTCCGTCGAATATCTTGCCACCTCGTCAGGTTACCCATTTCCAATACGTTCATTCGGCGGTTTTTGCCCATCGGGTTTCCTATCATTGTGGGCCGCCAGGCATAATCCTCTTCCATCAATGCCCGCAAGTCATTGGGCATGGAAGCTCGGCGCTTCGAAGACCTTCGACGTGCTTGGGTAATTCTCTCCATCTCTTCTGATTTTGAACGAGGTATGATGAGCACATTCTTGAACCGGATGAGAACAAGCAACAAGAGGACAGTCAACAAGAAGAGTATCGCAGCTACGACGCTCGTGGCAACTTGTTGGCCAAGCTTCCGCGTTACATGACCGCCTAGCGCAGTTGAACCAGCCGCAAGTATGTATGAGAAGGATTGTATCATAGCGAATCCTGCTGTCACTCTCGGGAAAGAGGAGTAGTTGGTTCGACGATGGTCTTGACCTGTGGGATCACGGTGGCGACCAACCATTCCGGGAGATAGATCCGATGTATCGAAGGTTTCCATGATGAGACCGTTGCATTCTGAAATGGCGAGACAGGATAGAAAACCTATACTTAAGGCAAAAAAGGTTGGCACCCCAGGACTGATTGGTGGTCCTGACGAAACAGCAGCATAACAGGCGCCGCCAATCGGAAGGGCAATAGTAAAGACGGCCCGACGGACTAGATGTGAAGACCACACTATTTTCTGGCCCAGAACATCCCGGTTGACTTTATTTTCTCGATTGCGAGATCTCGAGAAGATGCTGGCTTTTTGGAAAGGAATTGCAAGTAGAGCGCCGAGTGCAAGGGCGGCGACATGAAGACCGACATATGGCGATCTGAGATGATAGAATCGAGATACGAGTGAGCCCAGCAGAATGATGACAAGAACGACTTGTGCATAAATCCAGGCGACATATATCGCTATAACCGCGAAGCCAGGTTGTTCGAGCATCTCCAAAGATAAACGAACACCATGGTATGCTTCCTGCCCCCACCACTTTGGACCTGTCTTGACTCGGTGCATCATCACTTCTCCTCGAGCCAGACGACGCGAGATGTCCCCTCCTGTTCGGACTTCTGCAATCGACCGTCGGAATGCAGATCGTCGGACCTCAGGGCATATCACATTGAGAATCAAGACAACTGCAATCATCATGATGCTAATGTAAAACCCCCATGCTGGCGAATGCTTATCAATGATAGCTGCGCCAATTAGAAAACCAAGTCCAAGAGATCCAATCCAGCACCAGGTCCAGATACCGAGCCAAATGCCCATACCACCACCATGTCTTCTTGCATCGAAATGATCGACAACCTCTTCATGGGGATGCTGACACATTAGGGAAGCGCCAAACAGGTCCGTCAGAATTGAGTGAAAGTTCATAGTTGCAAAGCCCAAAGAGCCACCCATCAGGGTACGAGAGGCCAACAGCATTGCCCTCCAAGACGCCGTGTTGGTAAGCCTGGGGCTGCTGACTGCAATTGCCTGTGGAAAAAGGAGAGGCATTGCAATAATGAGACTTGACATTATATACGGCTTCCGACCGTGGAGTAGAGGTAATGGCCAGAGAAAGAAGGACGGAATAGCAAGGGCAAGGAAACAACCGGTGTTGCCGTGTACAGTGACATGTGATTGATCCACGATGTAATACTGAATTGATGGGACCAGGCCTGTATAGATACCAAGTAGCACCCCGATGAGCGCTGTGCTCAAACAGGCAGTAGAGGCTGCAAATCGCTTGCGAACGGGTGACTAGTCTCTCGCAATCGGGTGCCTGATGTGCGACTTTGGAAGGTTGAAACCTTGCATGTCCCGTAGACTCACGTGCGATCGCTTTCGAAGATTGATGCCGTATTCGCCATGCAACCTTCTCCCAGCAATGTTATGTTCTGGTAAAGCATCATGGCTGGTTCCGCTTCGAACGGCTGATGAAACGTTCACAGCGGCCGAGCGTTTGTGAGCTATTGTTTGTCCTTTGACGTCCATTCCTCCAATATCAAGCAGGGCACTTGTGCTGCGGAGATCTTTCGGCATAACCGGCCTCCGCCTACGATCCGTTTTGAACCCTTTGTTAGATTTCCGGGACTTTCTGCTGAGTGAGGAACGTCGTGGCATGCCACTTTGTTGTCTTCGTTCAACCTTAGTCCTTGTTCGAAGCTCCTGATAGGTTCCGGAATAGCTCTCAACTACATCGGCCAGCCGCGGGCGTTTGGGTATGGCAGTGTAAGTGGCAGCACGTCTGCAGCCCGGCCTCGCTGGGTAGGCCGTACCTACTCCATCTATAGGAAATGCTTCGACGTTTTCTTGGAGGCTGTTGCCCATAGTCAAGTTTGATTCGTCCACGTGATCGGTGCCATGCTCATTCGGCACGGCAGGGTGGCTAGCATGGGCTGTGGCTGCTGAATGGTTCGCAACCTCCAGGGCGAGGGAGAGAGCTTCATCGAGGAGCCTCTCGAGATCGCTGAATGCACGCTTAAACAGTACCCCGTCAACCCCAGGATCAGACTTGCCAGATAGAGTCGACCAGGCGGACATTCTTCGCAGAGCCATGCTGCTTGGCAAAACAGGCTCTGATGGACGTCGACCATCTGATCTGATCAGTTTGATTCCAGGCTGAGGCTCGGTAAGCTGTGAATCGTTTGACTTTGCTGTGCGCGATATTCGCTTGAGCCATTGGCTTTTCCATAAACAGCTCATAATAGATCCCGAGGATTGATTGCGAAGTGGTCTATTTATGTTTGTAGCTAATAAGCTCTGGTCCCCCAGCACAGATAACTCTGGACAATTCACGTCGTGGAAGCTGTTGTTTTGGTCGTGTAAGCCATGCAGCTCTGTGTCTGACGATGCCATATTGGGTAGGCATGTGCCTGTATTGGGCCATGGGAAGGTTCTAGCATCCTGATCACCTACACTTGAAGCGTTCGAATAGACCGCAAATCTTTCTGGGGGGTCTGTCCTTCTGTCTTTTGAAGCACTTCCGCCGGGACAGTTTATCCCTTGTTTTTCCCATCCCTTAGTAGCTGACATCTGTAGACGATTTTTGTAATCGCTCAGAAGGAGGTCAAAGGTTGGGCGCAGTTTCACCGAAAGAGACTGTGACTTCTAGTCTTTGTTCGATAAGATACTCCTTGATCTAGGCGACTCCTGCTCCAGAGTTGACCGCTGGCCAATATCGCCTGGTGATGACTCTAAAGCTAGGTCATTATCGGCGCACAGAATCCCTGTAGTCCGTCGAACATCTTGAACTTCGTGACCATTCTGGCCTCCCACCGAAGATTGTAAAGGACTGTGCTGTGTTGTCATCCCCCCCTGCGAAAAAGAAGTTTTGTGGTAAGGGGGGCCAGGTACAGCGCCTAGTGTATTTGTTGTTCCTGCCGAGGGTCTGGATTGCCGAGTCTTTCCAAGAGGTGTCGGCTTATTTGTGCTAGAAACTTCTGAATCGGCCAATGGTGATTTAAGATGCCCAAGAGATGCGGTGTCATGGTTCATTTTCAACTCTTTGGTAGCCTCTGATCCGATATCCTTGCCTCTCGACATGTCCACGGATGCGCGTGAACTTGGAGGAGGGGTTTGATCGAAGTCGCCAATGTCAGTATCGATGTGATCATTAGAGTTCCCTTGAGAGAGAAAGGCCCGAGTCTGGCCAATGAGGTTAGAAAACATGATGGAATTTTACGTATCGTGTGCTGAAGCAGACAGTCGTATCGAATGTTGGACGTTGGTGACGAGAGTGTATCGCGATGACGAGGGGATTTACGCCGTTGGGTATATACTCTACTAGACGCTGTATTGGGAAAGATTGACTTCGAGAAGTATTGTTGACGATTTTCTGAGTAGATATGATACTGGATCAAGGGACTCGATCATCGAACACGAGGGCATTCCCAGCAAGGACTAGACAGAACACATCAGGAGAATGAAGATGAAGACTAATGATTCTATCATGTATGTAGAGAAGCGGTTGCTAGGTTGCGGAAGACAGAAAAGGGAAAGGGGTGAGAGGAGAAGCCGTTGTTGATGGTGTTGAGGTAGAGTTACAAGTGACAGCTCACGCACACGCTGAGGCCACTGACGGGTTGATGGCGGCAGACGGGATTTGCTAGTGCAGTTTCCTTTGCCAGTTTCGCCCAATGTGCCTTCCATTCACATTCCCTTTTCCCCATTATTGCCATTATGCAGGAAGGAGCGATTGGATCAAGGGCAATATCTCGTTTCATGGCATCAGATACCTCAGGTAATAGGGTACAGTAATATTTTAGTTTGGGCCTGAGCTCATCATGACGACATGTTGAGCTACACTGTTAAGAAACCTGACTCGCGTGTAAGGCTGAGAGCATGACATAGGTAGGGTCTGATGTGATCGTAGCCGAGTTTCGGCAAAGGACCCGACCTTACCTCCGTACACGACACAGGCCTGTTCTATAGAGAGGAGAAAACCCAGACCCAGCAACTTATTTGACTGTACGTACCTGAACACGTCCCTTACAGAATGTCCCTTACTCACAAGCGCCAGCCGCCCCAACCCCCTAGCTGGGACGGCATCACCCCTGTCCCCTTCAGAGGAAAAACGCCTTGAGCACTCCACCAAACGCCATGCCCCTGCATACAAACAGCCCGGCTTCGGCAAGCCAGAGATCGTCTAGTTTAATTTCTTGGGGACTCCGGTCGTCAAGATGGAACCCGACCTCAGCCGTTTCTGACAGCTGAATCATGCCATTCCTATTTTGAACTAATCTCTGGAAACTACCGCGATTTAGCGTTACTCCTTTGGCTTACCTCAGCCTTTGACGAGTTTCTCAAGCGATAGACGAATCATCTTTCCATGTTCGCCAAGTTCAGAGATGCAAGCTTCCGGTAGCTCTCCATCATGTCAGCACTGTCTTGTGCTGGCCGATCGCACCTGAGAATCCGGGTTCCCCTTATGCACTGCATAATCCATCCGACCTTGAGCTCGGCTGTAAGCTTGCGATGCTTCTTTGCACGGGATTGTTACATCCTTCTAGTATTTGGGGCTCGATTGTTGCGCTCGTGTTGGGAGCATAACGCTCAGCAGTATACTTAGGCTATCGAGTATTAAGCGAGATCTCTAGCTAACGTACATACAGAGTAGAAGACCACCTTTATTGGTACACAAACTCCTTGTTCATCTATTCAAAACACATGCCCCAACATCCTTGGCAACCCGACTGATCGTCTCACACCCTGGAATAGTTCCCTGCATGGCGCCAGTGCGCCTAATCGCGCACCGTCCGCAAATCACACAAGCCCCCAGCCCTCCTTGTGATCTGCGTCAAAAGTTTCCTGAGTAAAACAGCCGAAATCCCTCTCAAGGCTGATTGGCCTTACTCTCGCCGAGCGCTGGCTCGATCTGGCAATCTACCGGGGTGGCTGGCCTAATAATAGGACACTCTAACCTCGGAAGTCGTTACCATTGCCGTGTCCATGGGCTTAGACAAACTATCGAAACTGCAAATGCTTCTGCAAGGCTGTGACTCAAATATAGTCCATATAAGTGTTTTTAGCCCTTTCTGCCTTGTCTGTATGATGCATAACTCGGCATTTAGAGCTGATGGCTTAACTGAGGCCTCCTCATGGCACATCTGACATTGCCGTTGCAATTGATTTCCCAGAGCCTCGAAGTCTTACACCTGCGCTAGAGAGATATGTAAAATATTTGAAGATATGTAGTGTGATCTATAGCGTGCACGTATATCTTTCAACCGAGGCTCTCAAGGCTTGGTTGTGAGGTTGTGGAGAAGTTGACTTCATATAACCCACTTTGCCTGATGATCGCGAGGATGAGTTGGAACTAAGCCTCAGTAAAATAGGCACCAATCATGCTTTCTACTTTGATTCACGAGAAGAGTTTGAGAGCATTGAGTAGAGGTAAATTTGTCTTTTTCCATATCGTGGAACGTTCAACGTCACACTTCCTGTTGCTCGTTGTTCGATTGGGAACCCAGTTCCTAAGTCAAGAACATATGTACTACATGACCAGGGTGGCTGTTGCAATCAATGCTTTGTTATAGGCCCAGGTAATGCAGTACGAAAACAAAAAGGATACATCGGAGATTTTGGAAGATCCCCTCCCCAAAAGAAAAGAAATAATGGCCAGCCATCCCTTGTCCACATCTAATGCTACAAGCATTTTAGTAAGTCCCGCCAGTTCAAATGCAAACCGTGATAAAAGACCAGTGACCCTAAGACGTGGATCGTCTTTTGCCAAAAAAGACATCCATGGAGGAGAAGAAGAAGAAGAAGAGGAAAAAGAAGAAGAAACAAATCGCAGTACCGTAGTCCGGGGGCGGAGACTTATTACCAGTAATGTCTCGGCCCATGATGCTCAAGAATAGAAATCCCACCGTCTAAAATCGCCGCGAGGCTCTCAGCACCTGCTGTTCCAAGATGTAGTCCAATGTCGCTGTATCCTGACTTGTTTCCAGCCAAGCAAAAATGAAGTCGCACTAGTAAGTCCATCGCTGTGCAAAGGGGCAAAACGCCAAATAGATAAACGCCATCCGACAATGTGAGTTGAGAGATTTTCCCTCCGTTGATGAATGCTGTAGCCGACCAGCAAATAAGGAACCACCGGCAAGTTCAAGAAAACAATGCCATGTGTCAAAAGAAAGAAAGAAATAACTGCCTGTGAAGGGGGAACAGCAATGCGAGTTGCTTCCCCCAAACCGAAAAGAAGACATTCCGTCGTGATCGTTTTCATGTCCATATCATACCTCATTCCCATGCCCTCGGCAACGTTGCTGTGATCTCCATAACAAAAGCGGTCGTCCACAAAACGAGGGGGGCCCAATGGGCGACGATAGAGCCAGGAAGTCTGCAAAGAGGATACGCCTAGCGGTGAACCTCATTCGGAAATCCACCAGTCCAGCGAAATCCTGCTAGCAAAAAGGAGAACTGCGATGGGTTGCAGGAGAGAAGGTAAAAAGCCCAATCGCCGAACTTGAATATTATGAGTCCTGGAGAGCAAGATCCCACTGCCGAAGACAAAATCGTTCATCAATAGCTCTTTGAGCTCGAGCAACCACTGTGGCAGCCACTGTCGGAGCAGCTATGTGGTGATGCATATTGAGCACCATGACTCGAGTGTGCTAAGCATAGGTAACCAACGGGGATCGTTCGCCGCTGGATAGGATGGCCTGGGCGGCCGTATGCTGCGCAGCGATCAACAGCATGGGTGTAGTAGGGGCATCGGCAAGCCGAATAGAGCTCGACAAGTTGATAGCACATGGTTGTGGTGTTGGGCCGTGAAGTTGTTGGCCTGGTGTCGTTGGTTTAGAAGACAGAAAATTGCACAACCCAGTAAGATGTCTAATATGTGAACCAATAAAGGAGGAAATCGTTCGTGGTCTGGGTTTGTAATGAAGACAAGGGGCACTGAACAAAGAGGATGAAGCTTGAAGGCGAGACAGTGAGGATCAATGGAGAAACGCTTGCTTTATGAATCTTATGAATAGAGAGATAGGAAGTGAGGATAAGACAATTGACTTCCAAAGAGGCATCGCAGCCTTATAGGCCTGCTTGTAGCCTGGACGAGAGCATCGAAGGTCATAAAGACACGCCCCGGTTCGGGGCTTTTCTTGACAAACAACACTCCCCGAGAACATCACCAGGATGAGTGCCAAGGCACCAGTGACGCCAGTGACGCCAGCAAGAGTGCGTGAGAGCAATAGCCGCAAGTTGAGTCTGACTGTCTTGACAGGTGACAAAGGCTGGGGTGCGTCTATTGCAGGCTTGGGATAATTAGTGCAGACCCACCGCTGAAGGGCCAAAGATGCCTTGGGCCTGGGAGGGGAGGGGGCCTAAAGGACCTTTGAATTTGGGGGCTTTACTTTTTTCGGAGGCTATGGCTCCTAGGACCTTGTGTGTCAAGTGCCCTGTGCTCGGATTTCTTCTGTTTCATCGGGTGGTTCTTGTTCCGAAGGAAGCCAGAAACATGCCTTAAACTCAACTTATCCATTGAGTGAGACTGAGAAAGCACGGGCTTGCTCTCAAGGCGCAGCAGTGCAGGGAACAGGCCGCGACGGGCCATGATCAACTCCATCCATAGGTTGGAGGTGGTTCCTGGGTTCGCCGTGAGGAGTCATCAATTGGCCTGAGACAGGGAGGTTGAATTGACCTGCAGCAGGGCTGAAGAGGAGGGTTACAGACCTGGAAACATTGTGATGCAATGCAATGGCGATAGTTGAAATTGCACCCTCTACCACAACCATACTGCATTGCATGGTACCAGCACGGTACCTCCTGTACGTATCGTAGCTGCATGCATGTAAGAGCGGATTGATTGAATGACTTTGTCTTGATCGGCCGAGGGTGACTTCAAAAGCTTGTGACGGCGAACATGAATCTTTTTACCATTAGAGAAGCACCACCATCAATGAATATTGGCGAGAGATGCAGACTTATGACGTATGTGAAGCGCTGGGGCCTGTGAGAAGCGCACAGCGTTGATGACAAAGGATGAGATGCGCTCATGAAGGATATGACGAAGATGTGTTAATCAGGGTCTTTTCGTTCGTAGGAGGATAGGGGCGTTGAGGTACGTGGGGAAAGCAAGGTACCTTACTAAGTTAAATTACGGACTGGCTTCAAAATTTAGGGGACTTTGGAGGGTTAGTCATTCGAGGCAATGGTTCGCCTGGCTCCTGTTCCCCGTTGAAAAGTCGATTTAGTTACAGTGACACTGACCAGGTACCAACATAGGCCATCACACGTGCCCTGAAATATCAACAGGCAGATCAGGCAGAGACTGTATTCTCATTCTCGTCCTCAATGAGTAACAACGTTTGCTCCTCTCTTTACACCAATTCTCCCCCCCAAACGCAGCACAATGGGACTTTGAAACACGACAGCAAAACCCCCAGCCACAATCACCTAGATCAAGTTTCCCTATACCTAATAACATGAGTGCTACAATACCTTATCGATACAAAGATGCGTCTGAGAAAGCGTCACACGCAGTAATTAGCACTGCTCAGCGCTTACCCTTCAACGTCCTGGTGCTAGGGCACTGGAGTGAGTCCCTGGAATCTGATGTGCTTTCTCTAAGTTATCTCTCGTTTCCTGTTTCATACCGACAAGCATTAGCTAATTCCAACCGTGCAATAGTTAGTGAAAAGCCACCATCTCAAATTAGAGTCGGGGAGCTAAGTTACCGGCTAGCGGGCCTAGAATCGTATGGATCTCGATCATTACCCAGGGACTCATTCTTTCACGATTCCACAGATGACATTTTGGACACCATGATAACACAACTCTGTTCCACTACAACACAATAGCTCATATGAATATAACCATGCATTCGCCCGCTCCCTAGATGGCCATGTTGCTGGGCCTCAACTCTATATAGCCCCAAGACGAGATATACTTGTCGTATTGGGACTACGACTTTTTCCATGTTGCCTACCTACCTTACTTTACCTTACCTCATGAGCCGATATCGATGGGGAACGGTAGAAACGAATCAGATTCGGAACCACAACTTTAAGAATACTACCCGCCCTATCACCTGCTGACAGTCATAGCGACAGGATCCCCTGTCCATAATAATAAGGCTGTGTCTGCATCCCACCCCACCCCAGACCTTAGCAATGCTTGCACTCTTCACGAGTGCACACTTGGGGTTGTTATGACATAGAGTCGTGGTATCTGATAAGTCTTTCATGCTTTATTGATGATGGACTGTTGTCTTCGCAAAGTGTTGAGAGGGGCGCGGAATCGCATGTGGGTTCCTCATTCTTGCAGCTTGTGAAGAAATATATAGTACCTACCTACCTATCTAGGGAGCAAGTGTAATTGTTGGGGAACCCATCGAATGAGTGCACGTCTGATGGTCCCAGATCGACCAAGACTTCCCCCCCTCCAAGACCAAAGTGTTGGAAACTGAGCACACACACCTCACTCAACCAAGTCTGTCATACAACATTTCCGCGCAACTGACATGCATCTACACTACCACCATCATCCCTGAAAGTCTTCCGAGTACTGTCCAGGACTGGCCAGTCAGCACTAGACTACCTACCTACAGTACCCCACTACTGTACACGGTTCGATATTGACTCTTTGCTCATGAATCCAAATGTGGAGGCAGCCGGCTCAGCCTTGCATTGGTGGCTTTCTGGATGCTCAGGTACGTTTTTCTCACACTCGACTTGTCTGGACAGTTGCCTCATAACTGACAAGTTCCCGAAAATTTCACCGCTCCCTACCTCAAGTCTGTCTCACCCAGAAGCGAGACCTGAATTCCTATTGGAACGGGAAACAGTATTACCTGCCGCGGCCATAGGTACCTAGGTAGGATAACAGCCATCTGACTTTCTTAGGTCAGCATTCTGGCCTAGGTAGGCACCTCACGTGGGCTCCGGGCAGTGAGTTCGCTGACATCGGGGCCCTGAGAAGATGTGCCGTGCCGTAATTATCGTTTGTAAAGGTGGCGAGAAACCAGTGTTTTGAGTCCTCGGTGAATAGGATACAGAAGGCTAAATTGACATCTATACTAAAAATCATGTCTTAGCAGGTTAACCCTATACTATAAAGTTCTATAGTTAAGATTTACTTTAATATAA